>JACJUY010001661.1:0-91780 GCA_014220935.1 Platorchestia sp. MABIK | reverse complement strand
CATGATGAAATGCTTACTAAGATATAAGAAATATTCCTATAAATAGAAGAATTACATATTAAGGATAACTCGAATGGAAGTATGCTGCAACCTCGGGCACTCGCTGGTAGAATACGACGTTGTAACATGGTCTGTACGATAGCTGAATCGTGGAGGCTTGCTCAGATGTCGGGCTTCCAGAAGATTCTTGGTAGAGTTTGCGTGCTTTTCATCTGTAGATAACTCGAGATGGAATATCTCTTCAAATATGATGATCGACGCAGTTCTTCTTGGAGATTCGAAGTGAATACGAGGGCCAGTCGCAACATTCAAGGTAATCCATAGCACAAAAAAAATTCTGGACGCTGGATATGACGAAATCATATCAAAAATTCATACGAATCAATTACGAGTGACTCTGGCTTGGTGTGCGTATGCGCCCGACATGATATACGCTCGTATACGCCCGACATGAAATACGCCCGTATACGCCCGACATGATATACGCCCGTATACGCCCGACTTGATATACGCCCGTGTGCGCCAGACTTGATATACGCCCGTATACGCCCGACTTGATATACGCCCGTATGCGCCAGACTTGATATACGCCCGTATACGCCCTACATGATATACGCCCGTATACGCCCGACATGAAATACGCCCGTATACGCCTCTAGCTGAATTTATCAGACCATGTTACACGTGCGAGTGATGACTAAATTATTGGAATTTTAAACAGGTTCGAAAGATTTACTCATCGCAAACGCGTGTTATGCAGTTGTCTTATTACAAATCACCACCTCGTGATATTTCCTCCTTAAAATATCTTACTGGTGTTCAATGACAAACTGAATTCAAGACTGAAGTAAAAGAAGCAAAACCAAGATTGCCACTCTTGGTAGCAATTCTCTCAAGTATGCGACTCAGAAATGAAGCTCCATTGGTATCCAATGCAACCGAGAGAATAGTCGATTTTAAATGAATTATATACAGACAATCTCAGGACGAGAGCATGAACAAAAACTGCAGAAGAATGCGTTCATTTTTTCGTACTCTACCTAGAGCGGAGCATTAGGCCGATCAATGGCTCATTACCAAGCTAGACCAATCCGGAACGAAACAGAAACTCTCACAGCAACCACGGACAATATTTCCGAACATTTCAATTCGTCGTATCTGCAAACCTCAGAGCTTATGTTCTTCTGAGTCGACTTGGGTACTATGTATTCATTTTATTCAAGTACAATCCCCTCTTAAAATTCTCTGAATAACCTTTTTTGATGCGCAAGTTTTACTAGGAACGCTGTATTGCAAGCACCGATATAAATTACCAGGAAATCTGGCGACTGCCAGGGCACCTCGCCTGTGCTTCCCTGAGCTGGCAGCGTGGGAGTGTACACATGAGCGCCGATGCCCCGAGTAAGTGGGGCTTTCAATTGAAGACGCATAGCAAGAGGGGGCTTGGGGACGGCCTATGAGGAAGGGGAAGAGGGGAGGACTCGAAGAAGTCCCCTAAAACCCCCGGCTCAGGTTCACCCCATAAATCGATAATACGACTCCAGCAGCCTATTGAGATACGCGTCGCGATAAGCGGCCGCTGATCGGCGTGAGCAGGTTATGGACATGTCTGGCTCGACTATTTCAACTCATAAATGGACATCCCAGCTCCCCACAGCCGCGTCATTGCCCTCTCCTCCCCCAATCTGTCTTTAAATTCACGGTTTCTAAGCACGCTGTGCAACGCATCCACGGTAGCAAGTCCCTTCGACCTCGCAAGTGTTCTTTAAAAGCTCCCGTGTGTTTGTCTTGCATCCGTGCCGCTGGCCTCGACGTCCGGACAGAAGCTTCTTTGCATCCGCAGCGCCCCACAACCTCCCAAATCCTGACCATCCGCTGCCGCCCAGCTCTGGAGGCTGTAAAGGCGGTTACCGTTATCTGGACGGCGCTTTACGAGCGTGAACAGCGCTGCATGTGCGCCGCTGACATCGATTCAATTGCCTGGGATACAGCGACGTTCATCCTTTCTATTCTCTTCAAAGGCTGGCGCGGTGATGCAACGTTGTTGCGAGCCCTCGTAACCTAAGCATCAGCTTTACTTGCTCTGGTGGAGCTAAAGCCATCACTTCCATTTCTTCTGTGAGGAACAAGGGCTGTTGTGTGTTCTGTGGTTGTTCCATCACGCCTCTACCCTCATTACGCGCACGCACTGCAGTGAGGGATGGTCCGAATGCCTCTCACGCGCTTGATAATTTCTAGCACCTCATGTATTCCCTGTTAGGGGTAAACCTTAAAGGAGCATTTTACAAATTTGAATTGTATAAATTGCTTTCATGGATGTGCGGAGAATTTTTTAGACTTTTCATGAAGATCGTAGCTCTTCTTCTTCTCTGAAAACTGTCGATCAATAGAAACTAACGTAGTAGTTGCAGTGGAGTTTTTAAGTTCAAATATAAGCACGTATTGAAATCACTACAACTGCAAAAACTATTGAGTTTAAGGAACAATTATTAAACACAAATTGCAAGTTTTGAACAAATTATTACATTTTTCTCCTGTGAAATTAAACCCTAGAATAAATACACTGTTAACTCTATAAGCCATGGTTGATTTGACATGCATTGAACGCATAGAAGGTTTGTTCGCTAGTACGATAGCAGACCATATAAATACAAGTATAGCTCTATTTCCAAGCTAATACACAAAAACACGTGATGTACTAGACATTTTATAAGTTATTTCAGAAGTGCACCTGAGTATGTCAAATACAAGGGAACACCAATAAGGGATTTAATAGAACATGGGCGGAACAGAGAGAGAAGTGGTCTATATGAGAAACTGAATTTGGAAGCACAGGGAAAATACAAGATCTGATAAAATGCCTCCATATTAAAAAATTTCCCTTACTCATTCGTTGCTATTTGAAGTTTATTGGGCAGGCAGGTCAAATGCTAGGTTTTTCCACGATAAATGCTGTAGTGAAGCATAGGTGTTCAAGCTCAGTTGAGCCCTAGACTGAACGACTAGTCTAGGTTTCGCAGGATGCAGCCCATCAAATGTATGATGGTTGTTGATACAACTTGGTCATTTAGAGTGAACATATACGTATGTGTATACGAAGGAAAGCCCTTGTGGCATTTTCTCACTACCAGGAAAGGAAGAAGGCCAAACTTTCTCCATATGTTTTCTTGGCCGTGCTCGTCCTCCAATTTGCATTCACTTAAATCCAACCAGTGACTAAGCAAACTTTTGCTTCTAGATATTAAAATTTTATTTTCCTTCAGCTCATTCAGCTCGAATTAACTTCATTGGTGCTCAATTTACTATTGAAGTTCCATAAAATTCGAAAGCTTGTGTGTCCAGTGACAGAGTATAGAGCAGATCAGTCAAATCTATGCTAGTGGTCAGTGTGCAGATTTTCCTTGTCTGTCTTCTGCAGTAGTTAAAGCTGCGCTCACTCGATATGTTTCTCTCTGTACAGATACTTCTGAATATACGGTTTTGGCGAATTAAGGCTATTTATATATGTATGAGTAAGTTATCTATATGTAAAATAACGGCCTGTATTTGAACGTATTCTCATTTTTGTCCCCAAGATTCGAAGAAGTTCAGGCACGAAGAACTTGTGTTGTCCATGCCAGCAACGATATTAGTTTACTCGTCTCAGCATGCACCACATTAGTTCATTCTCATGTATATAAATTGCCTTCATTGAAACTGTGTGTGCGGGTTGAGGAAGGAGAACGGCTTTATTTCGGCGGCTGCAAGAAGCGACTTTCTCCCCAAGATATTCTGAGCTAATTACACGGAAGTTTGCGCCCGGCAAGGATCTCAAAACATTTCTGCGTTTGTGATGATAGACTTGTTTTGAAACGGTGCCTTGCTAAGGGCTGTGCCTTGCCAAACACGTTGAGCCTCACGCGTTTCAGCAGCTGGACTTGACTTCAAAAGAAAAGTTCTCGATATCGAGCACTGGAAGTGAGACCAGCAACAGCTAACGACTTTCAGTGCGGGATTTTGGTTCGACTGCAGCAACACACCGCGGCACCAAAACTTGTTCGTGACCACGCGTCGAGAGCTGCAGTTTTGGTTGCCATTGAGGCACTGCGTTGACGATACAAAATTTGTTAAGGCTTTTTGAGATGAGATTGTAATTAGTGACATTCGAAACCGCTTTGGAAGAGAGCTGTTGGACGCACCGATTTGCTGCCGGTGATTAGGCAAGAGGAGTCCCACAATTTATTTTTTGTCCAGGATTTGACGAAATTGGATCGTGAACTGGTATCGTGAAAAAATCGTGAACAAATAAAGTGAATTCAAAATCAAATCAAATGAAGTTTAATTAAAAATTTATTTTTCTTTGTACAAAGCAACGTGAGTGCTCGATTTATTTCATATATTCGAAGACGTGCGGTATCTTCATGATTTAAAAAAATTATGATTTCTACTTCATTTCGAATGAAAGATTACAAAACAAAATGCTGAAAACATTTACCCGTAGATAGTCAAGGACTTTAGACAGAGCTTTATCACGTTTTGTTGGGTGTTGCACGCTCGTTCCATATCGTTTTTTGTTGTAAAGCGACGGATGTTCCTATTTCGAGTGTCGGTCGATTGCAGTCTTTGAAAATACAATCTGTACTTTATGTTCACGAAATGATATAAATAGCATCATCTTCCAAAGAACCTTCCAATGCTTGTGATTCTTTTTAATTTTTCGATCAGAAACCCTAATGCTATGAAACCGGAAAAATTGGACTTCTTTTTCACTTTCACTGGTAAATTCTACAGCTTGCCTGAATTTTTACATTCAAATCATACTGCATAGCGCGGCTAGAATGTCCAGTACGAGCTGTGGTAAAGGTGATTATCAAAATCTTTTATTCGGTAATTATTCATTTCTTCACATTATTTCATATAAATTTTCAGTGTAGAAATTAATTCGAAAAAATGACGTCCCCCATCGTAATCTGTGCTTCGTAGAAAAAGTTCGTTCATTAGTTTTCCCCCTAATTTATGAACTATTGTAGAAAAATTCAAAACCAAATGCTATTTTCTGATTAAGAATCAAACAACATTTCGTAATTCGGAAACCACAATTTTTAAAGGTCGATTCAGCGCTAATGTAATATTCTGTCTCTAGCCCTGATTTTCTGTAGCTGATTGAATTAGTAAGTCGGCACTTGCGCTGCAAAATTCGTAGAAGCATACTGATTGGTACTCGAAATGCGGCAGGTAATCAATGAAAAAGTAGTCAGAAAGTCTTTTTTCCCTTTAAACATCCACTCATTTTCTTTTCCTAGATGACGTGGAACTTCATTTTTTGATGATAAATTTTGTTTTATTATCTCATTTTCATTAATGGGATCATTGAGTATCGGAAGAGATGAAAGAAAAATTATCTGTGGACTTCATCGTCATTACGTGAGTATCTTTATTAAATTTCTATTTATATGCACGACAAAAAAAATTTAAGCCTTGTCCATGTTTTGATGCATTCGGAGATAACTGTGGTCATTTCGAAACGTAATCATTTCTGCATGCCAGCTTTTGTGTGCCATTTCGGAACAATTATCGTGCAGCATTTTCTCCCTGACTGTTTCTCGAGGCAGTGGAAAATTTGTGTTCTGGCTTGTCATATAATAATAATTTAAAGGGACTTGAGCTCGTGAATATTAGATAAACACTTGAACCTTACTCCACACTTCTGCTGGTAGTTAAGAAAATTTAAGACACCGTGCGTCACGTTACGGAAATTTATTCACAACAATATTTTTTCAAACAGTTTCCGAGCAAGTTGGAGGAAGGAAGACTGGCAGGCAGCAGTGAGAAGCATTACATATTCGACCTTATTTTGGGCTCACTCCAGGGCCAAAAATATTCGAGGTTTTTGAATAAGTCTTGTGACCCGCCTCGGAAGAGAGGTGTTTTCACAGAAACTTGAGCAAACTCCATCAAGCTGGGAAAACACTGCCTTGTCCCCTGCCGAGGGGCTTGAAAATGCCGAGAAGTGGCTACTTGCAGCATTGCCTACAGAGATCATCGCGTCCGCTTACTCCACGGGAACAGAGATGAATGTTTCGCTACCCGAGTACCATCTTTGTTCCCCCGAGCGTTGCGTATTTATGTAAGAAGGAATTCCGACAAAGAAATGCGGGTATGAGCTAGCGATACACACTCTACTATGTGTGAGTGAATAAGTGTCCAACGATCGCATGCAAGGAATTGCGAACTTAAATACTAAAATAAGTAAAGAAGCACTAAAATGACAGTGAGATGTCACGGAGGGATTTTAACGCAAACTTGGATGTGCTGCTATGTCTGATGCAGTCACAATGCTACGTGTGTCGCGTTAAAAATCGACGAGATATGAAAGACAGTAGAAACATCCTTGATATCGTGTTTTTTTTTACGTCGTTGTACACTGTACATGAATGATGTTGTTCTTGCATGACCGTAGAGTAAATCTCTCTCCTAAACTCAGTTCCGTTTCTGCATTGCAGTAACACGCAATATGTGTATGCCTCGTAGTGGCACAGCGTGACACGCCTTAATGGATCATTTGCAAGTTCGTTGTAGTTCATGTTTGGTGGAAATATCCTTCTCTGTTACAATGATAGATTTAGGTCATCGACGTTTTCCTACCTAGGGATATTGCACACGACGATGCTTGACTGACGCTCTCAACAGTGGGAAGCCGATGCAGTTATTTAATTGATAAGTGTGCAGTTCCGGTATATTGAGCCTTTGTTAAACAATTACGAATCGAAAAGAAGCTTAAGAAAAGGAAGAAACTTAACTTAAAATTGTGGAAACTTTGTTATTGAGCTATAAGTTAAACACACATTTGGGTATATTACTGAACTTGTGAACAGACTATAACACATCGAAAGTGAGGTCTGAAAATATACATAATAGGTGTTTTATTTATTCGCTTTCATTTATTGTCTATTCCTTCAACTTACGAAAACGTGCGAAATCGTTTCAAACTCGTCTTCCTTCGGCCCTAACCAAATGTAAATGTTAAATCTTTGTTTAACATTCCATAGTGGGAGCATTTTTCATGTTTTCGTAAAACATTTTATCACAAACCACGTAACTTTCTCACATTAATTAATTTGCAGTTTACTTATTTCAAAAACAAGCAGCGCAAGTTGAGACGCACTAAGCGCATCAATGAACTCACAAAGCTCCAGCACTGTTACACAACAGAGCTACTGAGCCGACTGTGTCTTCACAGTAACCCGAGCTGCCCCAGCTGTTCCTCTGCGCGCACTACTTCACAGTAAGTCTGAAGTTGAGCAGCACCAGCTGTGCTTGTGAGTGAGCATCGTCATATTTGCCATCTGCAACAGCTGGCTGCGCAATGAGGCATTAACGCTACAGGCGTGCCGCTGTGCCCTAAAGACCGCTCGTACGTCTCGGCAACAAGCTCAGGACCTCAGTAAAGACCGGCTCCATAATGCACACTGGGACCGGGTTGCGTCAAGTTTTGAGGCGCACTCCAGAAATTGGGCTTCTGCTCTACGTAGCAGCCACGACAACGCGGCTTTGAATTTTTATTGCTTTGCGTGAGGAACGGTAATTTTGAAACGGCAAGGACTTTTATTCTAAAGCTAGGGTATGTGAAAGTTTGTCGGAATTTTATTGGGTGAATTGTGTTCGTGTTCAGGTTGTCGAACAAAAGACGGACGTTTGTTTAAGATACGTTCATCAATTTAAATATACTCATAAATTGAAATGCATTCATGGATTTAAGTAACATTGAACTAAAACAGAACATTGTTTTATCTAAATTTGGCTATGAATGATTTTGACTGTGAATGAATGAAATTTGTTTGAACCAATACTCAAACGAAAATCATGACGTTTAAGTATTGTTTCAATACGATTTTGTCATTCATTTATGGTCTGAAATTGTCTTCATAACCCAGCAGTGTTGAGCATCACTCACTAGGAGAATATTTGCGTCCTGGTAAGCGCAACATGTCCAGAAATGTGCACCACTTACGATCAACTCTCGTAGATGTTAAAACTTACGTTAACAACTCACGTAGCACAAAGCGAGCTGGAGAAACAAGCACTGTGGCAAAATGCATGAATATCAACTTCAGTCAGAGAAAGGCTTCAAAATTTCAGAGAGAAAAGTGGCGCGTAAAAGAGCTGAATTGACGGTCTAACTTTTCGCTGGAGCATTTATGATTTTAGCCGCTCTGTGCTGAAGATAAATTTGGACAGCTTAATTCATGGATGCCCGGTGAAAAGTTAGGCTGGGTCATGTGTATACAAGAAAAGGATAGAAAAAACAGTGAGTGTTTACTAGAGAAAATTACGAGTGAGAATGTACTTTAAAGAATGGTGAGTGAAAACAAGTGAAAAATAGGAAGTGTATACCAGAAAATTTGTAGCCCATGTCCGAGAAATGAAGAGCGAGAGTGTGCTCAAGAGAACAATCTTAAATGTATACCTAAATGAATTCAATGACAATCTTACGAGCACTGTCGTTAAAAAAATGTAATATGTTAACACATTGTTACGCGAGAACATTTATTTTCTCGGCCCAATCTTTGATCAGCGTAGTGGAAGGGGTCATTGAGAGTCTCGAAAGAGATCATTCTGAAAGCGAAGCTGAGATTCAAAATTAGTTTCAGAACTAAGGAAGCAATGGTTTTCTGCGCTGTTCCGTTATTTTAAATGGCGAGAAATAAAAAAGAAATAAATAAATAAATAAACATGACGAAGTGATTGAGGGCAGATAGCACTGCTCGTTTGCTAAGAGCGATAGAGCCGCGCTTCTGATTTGTGCTCGATACTTTCCAGGAAAGTTTTTTTGAACGTGCTGTGGTTTGACTACATTGAAAAGAAGAAATCTTAGTCTTTGAGATCTTTTCAGCTTGTGAATTAATTTGAAACAGTTGCTACATGTTGGAAGGAATTTGAGAATATATGGGTCATACGAATTAATAACTTGGGTGTAACTTCGGGATTTACATCAGATTTTCACGGAAAAAATAGCATTTATTAATACGAAGTAAGGACTGAGGCACCACATCAAGAAATTGTTCATGTGAAATGCAAATGGATGTGAGAATTTTGGAGACCAAAAATTTTTCAAAATGTAAACTAGGATTTCATTTTTTTCCAGACCCAGGATGTGAGTGAGTTGAGATAAGGAAATAAAATCCTAAAGATTTATTATAAAATTATAGAATAAATCTCATCACTCGCTGAAAACAAAGTAAAGCATTGTTCATCATTAAGAAGGAATTCAGCTGATGAAATAACATCAGGTATATCAAAATAATTTCTCCCAAAACGTTCTTATGTCTAGGATTTCAATCTTCACCTTTGCCATCTTGATTAATTTGGGTTATCTTCTACGAAGATATCTACAGAGGATTACAAATATTAAGCATGAAACCTATCATTCAAGAATATACTAAAATCATTGACTGAAAAGGACTGATAAATCCGTGTCTCTAATGTTGGCTATAAAATCCAATAAAAGAATTAGTTATTCAGTAACTTGTTGAGCAATGAATGAATCAATTGAGCGAATGGATAGCTGGCAGGAAGCTAAAATAAAATTTTTCATTGAGAAGGAAAAGTAAACTCGAATAAATATGCAAACGCGCTGCACACGCTTCAGCGTGAGAAACAACGCAGATACAAATTAATTTGCATGATATGAAGTGTTTGTTTCCGACGTATTTTTTTGTACAGTAAAGTCTATCAATGATAGAATCGTAGGCTTTCCTTGTAAAAATGTGCAGTAGGACTTTGTATTCGCAGCTTTGTGTTACGTAAAGTGGAAATAAATATCTCTGACGCTAAAAACAGAGTAGAACAACAATATATCGTGGTAGCAAGGCACGGGACTGAGGCAAGTAGACCGCAGGCTTCTTATCGGAGGCAGATGGCCACAAGCGCTCTGTAATGGGCCAATTAAGACTCCACTTAGCGTCTAACAAACAATAAGATTAACCCCTGACCCGTTTATTCAACACATTGACCCCGTTTAGGACTGGACCCCAACATCATGGGCTCCCTTTTGCTAAAATTTATCCCAGGCAAAATTGGCTCCAGACCGTCTATCCAAAATTGGTCCCAGACAAAACTGGTCACAGACCGTCTGTGAATAATTGGTTCCAACGTCCTACCAAAATTACTCCTACACCAAGTATCCGTGCCCCACCAAAATAAGTTGCGCACCAATTTTCGCACCATGTTGAGATCCAAACGCGAAAAGAGGCCAAAATTGTGTGTGTAACTTGGAATCAACACGAGTAGCATCAATGCGTTAGGTTGTCACGGACCACCGCTCAAAAGAAGTTGGCTCTGGAGCCAAGCTCAAAGCGAACTACTAGCTTATTTTGTCGAAGAAGAGTTTTCCAAAAATACACGGGTTTTGAGTCTGCTATATGTTCCTCGAGGTCTGTGTGTTCCCAAGACCGGATCAAAGGCTGGCTTTATTGTCCCAGTTTCCTGTATGGAAATTGGAGGAAGGAACTGCACGGGCTCTCTCACTTTCTACGAAAATTCGGTTTTTATTCATGTTTAAAATACAAAATGCATTCGCATGGATGATGGAAACATATCGACGAGCTCACAGAATTCATTGTATGGTACTTCTAACTTTTCTAAGAGATTTTCTTTTCTGCATATCTAATTACTTTAAATGTACTCATAAATGTACTCATACTTTAAATGTACTCATGATTACTTTGGTATTACTTTTCAGCTTTCTAATGTTTCGCTTTCCTGATTGTAGATTTTCAAGCAGCCGAGTGAAGGTCGTTATTTCAATTAGTAAATGAAGATAACGAGAACAGAGGAAAGTTGTTTTTCCATTAGTTTCCTGGAATAAAACGACTCTCAAAAGTTTTAGATTCTTTCGTACTACAACTAAATAAGTGAAGAATACTAGTTGAAAATATTAAAAAAAAACTTAGAGAAATTATCTGAACTCTTTGCTAACTTTCTTAATTAGATGTTCTCAAGACTTCAAGTTAGTTACAATTTTAGTGATTGATTGTAGTTCTCCACAATATACAAGAGAATGTAAAGAAACTTATACTTTAACACAATTACTTAAATCAGTTAAAATATTTTTAACAAATTTTACCTGATTTTATACTGCATGCAATTTCCCAAGCCGTTTAATCAAAATCGGCAAACAAGGCGTACCACAACACCGTACCCGAGTCAGTGCTCGCTTTTTTCAAGTTGCAGTGAAAGAAAGAGAAGCTCACATTGTTTTGCGGCGACATATTTGCCTGAAGCCTACATGAAGCAATATTTATTTGCTCTCAACCGGCTCCTCGAACTGATGGCGTTCGAGATAACAGATCACGCATGTTCGACTGCCTTCAGACAGGCTGGAGCTCGGCAGCTTCGATGGATCTCCTCCATTTGGCAGAGCCAAAGAAAGACAAAAGAATTTGTTCGAGAACATGAAACTGCAGTTTTTCCTACCGCAAATTTTTGAACTTGTTGAGGAAAAAAAATCGGAATATTGAATTTATCGGCGGTTAAAGTGTTTCATGTATAATTTAAGGCAAATTATTTCATTTGAAGAACTAAAATTATTCTATTTTAAAAGGACAGTAAGAATGTTATAAAAAATCATTGTGTGTGGATATGGATGTAAAAAAATTTAGCAACGTTTACATGCATGACTCACACGATTTCTTTTTAACAAATCATTTTTGATCACAAGGTTATCGAGTAAAAATGGCTTTTTTCTGCGGTCCCAACCTCAGGTAGAAGTTTGTTCAACATAGCTCCGGCCCCCGTGTCACGAGAGGGCAGGGAGGTGCATGTACGCTTCACTTCGCATGAAACTTTCCGTAAATTAACAAAAGATAATTTCATGCATTTTGTGAACGCACTTCAAAAACTTCCAGTGAATACTTCCAGAAACAGGGCATTAATTATGACTGTTCTGTTCCATGGTTTTTAATTAGTGACATGTTAACAAATCAGTCAATAAATCGACTAAGTGACAAACGACCGCATGTACGCAGGCTAGTTAACAAGACGCTAAAATCAACAAACTTTTTTAATAAAAAAAGTTAATATACATACTTGAGCGAAAAATTAATATACGTACCTAAGTGTTTTGCATAATAAATAGTTAAAAGTTCAGGTGAATTCATCAGCGGTATGTGCAGGCTTTTTTAAGACATTTTTTTTCTTCTTATAGAGCTGAACATCAAAGTCAATCCGCATAAAAATTCTCTTCTACATAAAACTTCATGACGGAATTCATTAATTCTAAACTCCTGAAATTTCTTTTGAAAAATAGTAGAACTTTTATCCGTAGTCTGATGCCATTCAAAATGAAAATGAATAATAACTTAGCGAGCTACAATTTGTTTCATAATCGATAGATTTTGTTCCTACATATATCTGTTCAAAAACTATTCTCAACGCTAACACAGAGAGGATGGAAATTCCATAATAAAATCTTTTGAAAGATTCATTTTTTCGTTGAACCCAACTCAGATCATTGAAACTTATAAAACTGTACCTTTCATTTGATGAAAAGGCTAGCTACAGAATATGAAAAGTATTCAATCATTGAGAGTTTTGAACCGCAATTTTTTTCATCCTTTAAGATTACTTTGGATAATAACTTGCACTCAACAACGGCGAGCATTGCGGCACTCAGCCGCAAACATTGCTCAGGAGAGAGCAAATCTTTCCCTGTTTTGAATGCTCGCTATTGTTTTCAGGCAATATCATATCAAGTTAGTTGAGTCTTTAAAATATAACATGTACGTAGAAACAAAGCTTCTACACACACACACACACACACACGCGCGCGCGCACAACACACACACACACAACACACACATGGGACACAAGGGCATTTCAGATGACTCATGGAAACGCTCGTGTAACACATACAGCAAATGTGAGGCGCTCGAAGATTTTCTGGCACTTAGGCACTTTTCACTTTGTAGGCACTTTTACTTTGAAAGAATAGGCACTTTTACTTTGAAAGAGTAGGTACTTTTACTTTGAAAGAGTACGCACTTTTCACTTTGAAAGTAACATCCTAGAAAATAGCCAATTTTCATACATGACTGCAGTATTAAACGGACTTCTCAATCCACTTCAATATTATTTATGTCTTACGAATGGAAATGTACCAATCACATTTTTAGTTTTCATGTTTAGTGATTGAAGTTGCTAACTAATTTGCAAAAAGTTTTCGCCGGAAAGAATTTTGCAGCAATTAAATTGTATATTCATTGGCTGGAGGGCCGGCAATCGAGCTGTCGTAAGCCGGTCGTAGCTCACGAGCCGCCAATGACTAACGAGGCTGTGGATGCATGCGTAAGTGATCTAACGTGCGCGTTCCTGCAGCTGTGAAACAATTCTTTTTCTTAAGTTATTGGAAACTGTTTTATTTAAGCCCAACATAAATATGAATCAAATGGCTTGTAACCTAACATATTTCTCATTGAAAGAACCAAAAAAAATTAAATCATATACATGCCTTCTAACCTTACATATCTCTTATTAAAGGAACAAACAAAAGTCCAAATCAAATTATTTCTAACCTGACATCTTTTTTATTGAAACTTTTTCATTTGACAAAAGAGATTAAAAGCGTATTCATGTTTTTAGTTCGTTAAAATTTAAAATTGCCTACAAAAATAATCTTGCAACCAAGAACCGCCTGAAAGTTTTCGGACTCTGCTCTCCACGTTACAGTTCGTTGAGAAACTCAATTTTCTCTAAATCTAAAGCAGCAAACATCATGCAAACTTTGTTTGGAGTTGACGATGACTGAGCAAAGCTTTTCTTACTCAAGGAATCGTAAATTATTCTTTAACAATACCAGCAAACCAGGAAAGGTTTCTTTGAAATGAAATCCCAGCAAATCATAGTACTCATGTTTAGCAGTAAGATGCCGCATAACCCTAAATTCACGTTTATTTGACACTAAGGTTTCCCCGAGCGACAGCTGCACTTCTTCAGATGCATCGGAAAAAGAATTTTATTCAGATAAGCCTGAACCATTATCGAAGTGAATGCTCAAAACTGCAGAGACGGTAACGCATTCGTATTGCCCTCATGTCCTTGCGTGAGAAAGAATGCTCGCAGAAGCCACTTCGTGCTTGTCCTTCTTACTTACTTGGAGCATGAAGCTCAAGGAATTACTCATCAGTGAACGGTGGCCGCGAGAGCATAAGTTATTTTTGGTGCCGGAGGGGCGCGCGTGCCGCGACTGCGAGAGCGACTTTCGGCTTCCATCGGGGCGGAAAGGTGGGGGCAGGAAGGAGGAAGAGAGAGAGAGGGAGGTGGGGAAATAAAGACAGAGTGGAAGGGTAAAGAGACAGGTGGGGGCAAGAGGGGGAAAAAGGAAAGGAAGGAATGGGGAGAGATAAACACAGGGTGGAAGGATAAAGAGACAGGTGGGGGCAAGAGGGGGAGGAAGAAAGGAAGTAAGGGGGAGAGATAAAAACAGGGTGGAAGGGTAACGAGACAGGTGGGGGCAGGAGGGGGGGGGAGAAAGGAAAGGAGGGAGGGTGATAAAGACAGGGTGGAAGGGTAAAGAGACAGGATGGAGAAAAGAAAGATGGGAGTGGGTAGAGAAGAAGGGACAGGGAGACGGAGACGGGGTGGAAGGGTAAAGAAAATTAGGATAAGTGAAGACTGGAAAGAGAGAAGGAGGGATGAATATGAGAGTTCAGAGGGAAGCAGAAACGGAGCACTGAACTCCCCACGCACGTTTTGGTGTTCGGCACCAGAGACAGCTTCAGTGAGGTTTGCTATCTAATGGAAAACACTAATAAATCTTCATTGGCTCCTTGATTTACTTCAACTTACCCCTTGAGTCACGTTCTTACTTTCTGAATTTCAACTCACTCTTTAAGGTCCTCTCCTTTCTTGTTTAGCACGTCCCACTCACTTCACAATGTCATGTTCAATTTATGTTTTTTCTTATTCTCCGATGTCTTTTCCAATATGGATTCTACATTTAACTCTACTCACCCTTTGATGAATATTCCCCTTTTTTAACCTTTCTGCTGTTTCTGCACTGATACTTCCGTTAGTGATAACTCTACTGGCTTTTTATAACTCAGCTCTACTTCATCTTGATGTCTGACATCATGCTCGTACACAGACTCAAGGAAGCATGGTGAACTCTACTGTCCCACTTTGGCAATTTATCACAAGAGATGCCTGTTTCTTCGTTCGACATGAACACTTCAACGTCAGATGTTGTAGAACATCAGGAATGCGTTACGGTTAGTGATGAGAAATGTAAACTTAAAGAAGGAATAAAACATTGATTACAACGCGTATTTTTGTGAGCAAATGAATTAAGCTAAGTTTAGCTTCTTGGCAGTAAATGTTCGAGTAAGATTTACTGTGCTAGTCTAGTAGGTTTTGCGACCGGCAGCCCACTCTGCAAAATTCACTCATGCCTGTCCCTCAGTGTAGGTTAAACGTTGTGGTCGATATACTCTCGGGGCACAATCTCCATCCCTTCACATTGGAGACCTTAATTCTTACATGAATATTCATATCGTGAGGTATAGTAAATGCTTCTAATCTCAAACCCTTGAATCATTCTTTCTACGAAGTCCAACTCCCCAGTGTACGTTGGTGTAAAATGTTAGAAGACAATTTCCCTGGTTCGCTGTTCCAATTTCACATTTCTTGATTAAACGCATCCTTTGAAGACTCGTTAATATAAAATACCCATTTGAGGTAGCCCATTAAAAAATACGATGGACAGGTTGAGATTTAACGTTGCTATGTCGCCATCAACTTTATTGTCACAATGGTTTGTTTCGGTTTAGATGGATTACTTCTAGCGAGGTGCACTGTTGTTTGCAGCCGAGCATTGCTCCCACCAAGCCTTTAGCTGAAAAAATCGAGCTTTAAATTTGGTATTGACTTACCAGGTAAAGAAATTAGACAATCGCCAAAGAAAAGATTAAGAAATGATTTGAATCTGGAAATATTGTCATCGCGATTCATGACTTGTGGAATGTTTTTTTCCATAGCAAATAGCATTTTCATTCCACAACCTTGGAAGTTTGTTTCAGATATTAATTCAACTAGATACAGGTTTCATTCCTGGTGATTGGACGATGCACTCAGAAAGAAATCTTCCACTTGATAGCAAAAGAGCACATATACGAGCCAACGCAAACTTACGAGCCAACGCAAACTTTTCAGACTGTCGGAGAGAACATGAAATTAACTCCAGCCTTACACAAAGTACAGTTAATTTACAAAATATTTGAAGTTTTTTATTTTGAAGAAGCAGCTTAACTTCAGGCACATTAAAATTCAAAAAGTATCTGCAAGGGTTTCAATGAAATATTTTCCCGTTCTTCTGCTTAAATTCCCGTAAATTACCCCAGCCATTATTGAAGTTGAAATTTACTTCTCTGACATTTGCCTCACTTATTCATTCATGACGAAATATGACTATCATGCTGGTTTAATATTTAATGTTGGTTTAATACTTTGATGGTTGTATGAAAGAACTACATTATTTTTCAACGAAAAAATTATTGGCTATGAAGCACGAATTGTAATACGAACTTAGTCGTTCAGGGCATCTGAATATTTAAGCTCATGAATTCAAATATCGGGCTTATTACTTGTTCATATTGAGTATCACATAAAAGCTACCAAAATACTACATAAGAGCCACCAAAATACCATATGAGAGCCACCAAAATACCACATACGAACGACCAAAATACCACATGAGGGCCACCAAAATACCACATGAGGGCCACCAAAATACCACATAAGGGCCACCAAAGTGCCACATAAGGGCCACCAAAATACCACATAAGGGCCACCAAAATACCACATAAGGGCCACCAAAATACCACATAANACCAAAATACCACATGAGAGTCACCCAAATACCACATAAGGGCCACCAAAATCCCACATAAGGGCCACCAAAATACCACATAAGGGCCACCAAAATACCACATGAGAGTCACCCAAATACCACATAAGGGCCACCAAAATACCACATAAGGGCCAAAGAAATAACACATTAAGGCCCACCTCACTCCTGGCTATGAAATTCATGCAGCCGTGTTTTAAAAGCTTTCGTGTCGTGGGATCGAGTAGAAGTTGTGTCTTATAAGAATAAATTACACGCTGAGTTATTGCACTACTTAACACGTTAACAACTTAGTGACACACAATTGGTCACTGAAAGGATTTTCATAACGCAGTTGACACATTCACAAACTCTCAATTTTCATAAATTCTTGACCAAAACTAAGTGTAATGGAGGTGCGTTCATTGTTTGCCATTTTCAGTATTGACTTCTAAAAAATGTAATTTGAGTTGAATATTGAGCTTTCATCTTACCCACGGCAGTTAACGTGTTACAGCTTTAACTTATCACGCCATAAGTTTTTAAATGAATCACGCAATAGTTTTCCAAGTGACTTTTTATGACTTTGAAGGTAATGCTGACGTTTGCTATGAGAAATCTCATCAATACCCACCCCTCTGTCGGGCCTGCCTACTAGCCGGACTTTCTCCGTACAAATGTCGATCTCCGGACTTTCCATTCATTTGTCGGCATATTATTGCTGCGGTGAATATTAAGATCTAGCATCAACTTCTAGGAATCAGGCTTGTATTTTTCCTTAATGTTATATTTCAACTATTTAGATTATAATCTAATCCTTGATGCCTAACATTATTTTGAACTCACTACTTCTTTTAGGTAAATTCTTGCTACTACATATATTTTTCATGCATACGCCGAAAATACAGTGTTTGAAAAACAACATTTGCACATTTTGAGCTGTGAAGGGAAAATATTTTCTGGACTACGATGTTAGAGTTTGAGAAAAAATTAATATAAAGCTCAATTTGACGAATGAGTATACGTTTTAGTCAAGCTAAATATTATAAAGGCTAGACTGAATGTTCAAACTCATGGCCTTCAGCATTCATGTACTCCCTGGTGCTCTTCACAACCGATACTGTGCTTGACACAAAGGTGTCCAGTGAGAATTTGGGTGCATCATAAAAATGCATACACTCTTTGCACTGGCGTAGAAATCTTACTTTCAGATCTACGTGGTTGAATATTTCGACAAATTTATTGTAATGTTTCCATAGCATGTGACAAAATTCTCTCCATCGAGTTACACAAAATGGCGGACGTGTTTTCGAGTACGTAAGTAAGTGAGTAAGTAAGAGTTGAAACAGGTAACTAACCCTGATCGCGATGTGAGCAGCCGGTGTAACCAGCAGTCACAAGCTCAATTTTCATCAATACTTTATGTTAAAAATGAATGCACAATCTAGTTAATATTTATTCATTTTAAAATTGCTTACTACAATTGACTTTCAAATTGAACTGAATATTAAACTTCAGTTTAACACATCGCGATAAAGGTGTTAAGAAAAACTGAAAGCTTGAGCATGATACTTCCATTCAGAGACATCAGAGACGTGAGTATGGGTCAAGTGTGTGCAGGAGTCCCGCACGACACATTGGCGCTAAGTATGGAATGGTTTGCGTCTCGACTTATAGGCTTGCATCGACACAAGAGGCTGCTAGTTAGAATATTTCAACTAACCTCTGCAACATAAAATTTGGCGATAGAATTAAACTTAGTCGTGATCTTCTTCTTCAAAAAACCTAGCCTCAAAGGCTGAAAATAACTTATTTATACCTATTCTGAGTATGTATAAATTTTGTGGAAGCCCCTTGAATTACTGCTGGTGGCAGATTATAGGGAGGGCTAACCAGAATATTTCTTCGATGTCACTGATTTGAATAAAATAGAATTTCATTCTCAATAACTATAGTTCCTTAACACGCTAACTGCAGCTGGTCACACTAAAATTTAAGATTAAATTTCAATTCATATTCATCATTCAACTTTCATACGGACAAAACATTTTCTGACAAGCGCCATTTTTTGGTTCTGGTTGAAGTAAAAATTAAAATGCATGCAGTTTGTGACCTCTGGTGAGTCTCTCGCACTGATAAAATCTCCGGTAAGGGACGCTGCACTTACCGAGTTAAGATATTCCACTCACACTAACTCGAGTGTTCGACCACACGACACTAACTCGGACACTATTCCATTTTATCATATTTCCAAAGCAAGCCATGTAGACAAGCTCGCACGATAAACTTGTTCGTTTTCCTATTCAATTGAATTCCCGCATGTTTTAACGCAACAACAAAACATTGCTTAAAAACTAAAATAAACTCGTGAACCCACACAACCACACTAACTCGTACACTGCTGACTCGAGAGAAGCAACGCACAAAGTAACCCAAGTGCAGCCAACTCCCTCCTTCCAGTTCTTCCATTGCTCACTCAACAAGAACATTCGGAGCAAAATATTTTAGTTGAATTCCCGTTTCTAATCAATGGCGGTAAATCCCCTGCGTGAACTAAATTCTCGTAATTCGAGCAAAGTTGCATTAGGAACCCTCTGCAAAGAGTCGGAATCTCCCTCCATCTGTTCCTCGTCAAGGATCGGTGAGGTTCTCGCCGAGTTTTTCATTGTGAGGGAAGCTCCGGGGCAAGATTTAAAAAAGAATTATGTAGTTGCAGCGGTGCAGCCGGTGACGTGAGTTCGTCTGTCGATTTTGATGCGCTTCGTGCTGTTTTTCGGGACAAAAATTTTCAACTTAGGATATTTTCGGTAAAATTCAACGCAAGGTGCAGGGATGTTTGCTGCAGAGTGCTCGAATTTGATATGAAATCACTCGAATTACAAAATTGTCTCCAAATAGACAAGAAAACTTATGCCGTCTAATTTTATCCAAATCGACAGAAAAACTTATGCTGCCGGCTGTGCCACTGCAACGACGTGAATCTTTCGAAAATACTTCCTTTGTCAAGCAGGTGTTGAGTTTCATGTTTCCTGGACACTCATCGCCGCCAAAATTTGTGTTCGCACGAAACATTACACACGAATTCGTTCTGAATTTGTGTCCAGTTCTAATGGTTCAGAAAGCATTCCAAAGTCTCCATGTATGTTTTTGTGCCTGTTTTTACCCGCTGCAGTGACGCTTGCACTCACCTGTGTTTTTCATGAATTTAGGTCAAGTTTTAACACTTTAACTGTGGCCGGTAAAATTGAAATTTATTAATCAACTCAAATTTAAAATCAATTGTCGTAAATAATGTTGAAAGAGCGAAGCATTAACTGGATCATGCCTTTATTTTATTTTCATTAAGTATTCATAAAATTAAGTTTTTCACTACGGGTCGATCAGCAGCAATATGAAAATTCCCTCCGTACCACAGGTCGCTCACGTCTCAGTCAAATTGTTAACAATTTACAAGAATGCCATAAATTGCATATTTTATTTGGCATCTGCTGAATGCGACTAATAGATTTCCAGAGAGTTTTCTTACAAAAATATCAATCTTTAAGTTATTGTAAATATGAACGTTCCTCTTTAAATAAATCTCAAGGCATACCTTTGGAGGAGTTAGTATAAAGTTGCTGTACAAAATTGCACCAAAATAACGCAAAAAAGCTTGTGTCGAACTCGGTATGGAATCAAGTTTGGCCGGACGTAGGTTTTTGCAAGTCACCGGCGCTTGTCGTAAGTTTATTCCCCTCACACGGCACGAATGGTCAGAAGCTTATTCGGTGCAGCGCCAAAGTCTCAGCACAAAAAATAAACATCGCATTTCGAGCCGAAGAAAAATCTTGCCTGCCATCCATGACCAGCGCTGTGTCTGCCAAAGCTCCATCAAGAAGAAGCAGACTGGCTGAGTCCCTGGACATTCTTCGGTCGATGTTCTTTTGTCCACTTAACTTAGATATATTCTTGGTCTTGGGCAGCACTCGAACATTTTTGCTTGTCTGACAAACACATTATATATGATGTAAAAGTCCCCCCTAAAATGTTCTTTTATGCTTCCACCCCACAAATCAAGCTGAGATGTGTTCCGGGAGCCAGCACTCAGTTCTTGAAGGTAATGAAAAGAAGTTAGCCGAGTACTTTCCGCGCTGTGAAGGAAGTGTTATCCTCTGATGTTGTGGTTAGCTGGCAAAGTTTTCCGCAGATCTTGCGATTGATGTTTACTCAGTTCCGTGTGTTTTTCAGGTCGGTAGTGCATGCTCTAAATGGTCGAGAAGTTAACGCAAGAGCGGGGGTGTTTTCAAGTGTCGGTGTGTTTATTTTGAAAGCGCTTGATGAAATTTCCTCGAATCGGAACTATGTTTCTTCAAGAGAGATTTACTGGAACTGCTTGGTAGCATGTCGCATTTTTTGCAAATTTCTGGATTTTCATTGATGCGAGTTACAGACCTAAGGTGTCACGTTATTTTAAATGTTGCTATTAGGAATATTTCTATTTATATTCATGTTTTGTGATACTTTATATGTGAAATCTGTATAAATCGTTGATTTTCCCTTCACATTATCATCCCACAGCTGTGTGATGCACAGTCATTGCACGCGCGTAACACGACATCTTTAGACCAAATAATGAAGTATTAAAAATACTTGGAAAGATAAATTAAATATTGTTACTTGTTACTTTTATTGGAATATTGGAACATTGTTACTTTTATTAAATACTTGGAATAATGAAGGAAACAAAACGCTAAAATTGCAATATTACTTGATACTTCTACGTCGCTCTGAAAACTCGAACAAGATAAATGGTCCTGGTATTCGACCGAAGCAATTTTTTCGTGACTTCTCAACAATTGAAACAAGTTTTTAATTTGATCACAATACATCGTGGAGACTTCTATTTTGCTAAGTGTTAGTTAGCGTTTGAACAACCATCCTGCAGTGATTCAACAATCAATTCCGTTTTCAATTCAAGTTTTCATTATGTTTATCATACAATAGTGCAATACTACGCTACTTGGTGACCGTTGTAATAAATGTGAGAAAACAATCTAAAGCTAGTAAACCAATGATAAAGTTATTCGAAATTTTCCACAAAATTTCGAAGTCCACACAATCTCTAAGGAATATCTTCCGTAATGCATATTGCAAAAAAAAAATGCAGACCCTTTCCTGAAATGGTTGAGAGCGCATCACAGGAGCATGCATGGCACAAAATTGATCAATTAAGTTAAGTCACGAACTAAACTCCAAAAATTGAGCCCCACTTGCCTCGGTCGCAAAATTCAATTATCGCGGTGCTGCACAGTTGAAATAACAACGAACCCTCCGTAATGTCCATAGCAGTTCGTGTTTGTGTGGCGCAGCAGCGGGGGTTGTGGCACGTCGGTTTGGCTCGAGAAAACGCGTCTGAGGAACGGTCCTTGAGAGCACACATGCAGTGCGCTCTCATTGTGCCACGATATGATTCTCACGAGTAAAATCGACTCGAACTCCGTTAACTTTGGCAATTTGGAATTACTGTTCTGCTTCTCCTAGCGTTCTCATGGAAAATATTTCTGCTTTGTTTGAGTCTCTTTGAAAAGCGCAAAATGCCGTTTGGAAGCAATGTTTAATTTTTTTTTTCGTAATCTCATGCGTTGACAGACCTTAATTAGAAGTTACATGTTTGGTACTACCGTCTATTGTCTTTGAAATCTCACGCCCACACATTTTACTGTGATGTTATTACAGCATGAATGGCCGTCTAAATTTTAACCTTCACTAGGCATGATAAGTTAAAATTTGTGGCCATAATTTTCTACCTGAAGTCTAATCACTTCCATCTGTACATCGTAAATGAAGTTCACTAACGAGGTTTGGGATCATCAGGACACTGTATTGATGACTCCTATTTGCTTGGTACAACTTTGCTTGATTTTATCGTATATGAAGATGCACTATGTAATTTATTAATTTATTCCTCAAACGACTTCAAGACTCCGACATACCCAAACTCAAGTCCAGCTTCTACATCGCCCGCAGGAACGCACGTCCCCAATACCGAGCGGAGTACGACAGCCACGACAATTGGTTACCATGCGCTTGGTAGATCGAGTCCATCGAGACCAATATTTCGGACTGGCGATTATGAAGTCCGCGCAGTCGCCGAGTCTCCAAAATCAAACGCCAGGCAGCGGCACAAATTAGCATAAATATGCAAGACCTGCGTCGTTTTTGGCGCCTTATGAAGTCTTGAGCCTCTTGAAGTTCTTATTGATGCGTCGCTCATGTGCCCGGGCCTGCGCCGTAGCCTTGAGTGCGAGCTCCTCCTCCAGTTGTCCTGATGTTGAAGCGAGGTGTCAACATCGCGCGTCTGGAGCTGTTCTAATGTTCAGGCGAGGTGTCAACATCGCGTGTCTGGAGCAGTTCTGATGTTCAGGCGAGGTTTCAACATCGCGTCTGGAGCAGTTCTGATGTTCAGGCGAGGTGTCAACATCGCGTCGCTAAAGTTGAAACAATTTGATCAGTTTGTTTTCCACAAGCGATATTCCAAGTATTTTCAGTTCATGATTGGCACAACGGACACATTTGAACCTGACTTTATGCGGGCCTGAATTGTGTTCAGTAATTTCTGAGGCATTCACAGGAAACCACAGTCTAACGTGCGCAATTATATTTGATGCAGGATATTTATCCTAAGTATACGCTGGACTGATCAAACAACTGTTTAATGTGAATGGAAGGAAAAGGACGTTTAATTTTCCAATCTTGTCCTAATGATTCAAGCTTGTACTGCGTATTCTGGAATTATCTTGTGATTAGATTCATTTTAAAACGATTTACCTAACATTTCGAACCATCCAGTAGAAAGAAAAGAGTAATTTTTTTAACTGCTAGCTTCATATTACGACGATGAAAAATCCCCATTAAAACTATTTAAAGCGGTGTAGATTTTAAGAGACTAACATTGAAATATTGGTTCGGTCAATTAAAACGTGTTGGAGTTCTTAGGGTACTGTATGAATTCTATAGCGTTTGATTTCGCATGTGTGTTGATAAAATGATGGGGAAATGATAACTCCCTCTTGGTCTTACAGTTCTGGTATCAGTGTGTGCTACGACTGCTTTACATTCCCTTTGGTGATTTAACATTTCCTAACATCCTTATTATCAATTTACTATTGAAGTGTATTCCCTGAACATAAAGTATCACAAATTTACCCCAAAATGAAGTAGCTAAAATGTGTTGTTGAAACACTTTACCTGAGCATAACATCCCAAATTTATCCAAAAATATAGGATCCCAAATGTATTATTGAAACGTGTTACCTGAGAGGGAAGTATCCCAAATTTACCCCAACATAAAGTTTCCAAAATGTGTTGCTGAAACATTACCTGAACTAAAGCATCCCAAACATGTCCCAAATGAAGGATCTCAAATGTGTAATTTACACATATTACCTGAGCGTAAAGTATCCCAAATTTACGTACAAACGAGAGCCATTTCTCAGTCCTTAATTACGCCTCTTGCTGTTCTCAGAAACACATTTTTTTGAGAGAAATTTTGCAATTTTTTTCGAAAATGAGGTACTTGAGTTCATTCGCCAAAGTCTTATAGTCATTGCGTTTGAGTTTGTGACACTCATTTCTACTTTCAGCCGCCTGACCTCACTCTGACACTCGTTTCTACTTTCAGACACTCGTCTCCACTCTGACAACTCGGTTATGTGCACTTCGGTTGTATGCGGGACCGTTCAGCCTGCACGACGAATCGAGCTTGTCGACTCGGCAGTTTAGGTAACGTTCAGCGCCTGCTCTTATTACAACTCGAAGATTAAGTTAACATTTCCTGTTTAATGCCATGTTCAAAATAAGATAATTTTCATGCATAAATATCTATAAAGAGAAAAATGGGATTTGTTCAGTTATTTTTCACGTTCTCTTCTCTCAAATGAGAAAATTTTCAGCTCAGGCGTCAAATTTGAGTTTCTCTTTAAAAGCTAGCACGTTTTCTTCTAATCTGGGCCCGATGTATGAAAAATTCCAGACAAGTTCAGTACATCTGACACTCCGGGGGCAATTTTTCAACTTTGTGCAGAGCAAACAGTGAGCATGACCTTAGAATTTTAGAGTCCCTTTTCATATTCACTCATAAACCTATCCTCGACAAAGACATTAGTGTCGTAAAGTTAGCAATTGCCCCCACCTACTGACGTAATTCTGTATGTGTGTTTGTGTGTGCGTGTGTGTGTAGCACAGTGTGTGTTCCATGGGTGTATCTGGATTAGCGTGTACATGTGTTCGTGTGTGAATTAGGAGTATGCA
Organism: Platorchestia sp. MABIK; assembly: GCA_014220935.1. NCBI lineage: Eukaryota > Metazoa > Arthropoda > Malacostraca > Amphipoda > Talitridae > Platorchestia > Platorchestia sp. MABIK. Next base: position 66,633 of record JACJUY010001661.1, on the reverse strand, counting down.
ACTGTTTGTGTATGAACGAATTTAAATTTGGGTTCGTAGACATTCTGAGAATTTTATGGAATATACACTATGTGTGTCTTTATCAAGATATCAAGAAATTTTTATTTTTTCTCCTGTTTCAGCACTGATGATGGAATTTTAATAATTCCGAAACGTGTGCAATAAATGTAATGTTCGTTATTACTCTGGTTCTTCTTTTTATTCTACGAGTTAGATACTCTAAGAATCGTCCTATTGGAAGTATAAGTTCAGTACATCATCTGAAATGTGACAGAAGCCACACAGGCAATGATTTTTGAATTATTTGAAATTTCTGACGCGGTGCTGAGCCAAAATGCAGGCGTGATTGTTCCCACCAGCAATAAATGTTCACGAATATTTATTTACTGCCATGGAGATGTTATTTAACTCACACAGACTTCACACAGGCAGGACAGACCCTTCGCTGTTTACGTAGAATACATGTTATAGACGGAATCTCTTCACAATCAATGTGAACTATGTACTTATATGTATCATAGACGGTGTACCGTCACTGTATGTGTGAAGTACCAGTAACAGACGGTATACCTTCACAGTCTGTGTGTAGTGCCTGTAATAGACGGTATACCTTCACTGTCTGTGTGTAGTACCTGTAATAGACGGTATAGCTTCACTGTCTGTATAGTACCTGTAATAGACGGTACACCTTCACTGTCTGTGTGTAGTACCCGTAATAGACGGTATACCTTCACTGTCTGTGTAGTACCTGTAATAGACGGTATACTTTCACTGCCTGTGTGTAGTACCCGTAATAGACGGTATACCTTCACTGTCTGCGTGATGTACATACATGTAATGGGCAGTACGCGATACGACATGGCCACTGTGTGGTCAAAGAGAGCTTCAACAACAATACCTTCACTACATGGTGTGTCGAATATGACACATGCCGAATTTTGCTCTCCATGGAAATAATTAACTGTGAGAAGTGCATTTCTACGGTTTGTACCGCTAATGAGACGTACTATGTATACATAAAATGAGCGCGCATGATACGTGTTCGATACACCCCTGCAACGGTAGAGTTCATTTGGGTCGCCATTACTGACGATTGCATTTCCAGAGTTCCAAAAATAATTCCTGCATTCAAGGGAGTGTGTCCACGCACAGCTCGTCAATGAATGCTTCATTAGAGTCACTGCCTTCAGACAGAGAGATGACTTGATGCTGCCTGTGATGTCCATATTGTCCCTCACTGGCAGGTGTCATTAGGATTAAAAATTGAAAAGACCAGCGTCAACGCGCTGTCAAATCAGACGACCAAGGCATTGTCCCGTTGAATCTCACTTAATTTTATGGGGCGTTCATCGGTCCATTAAATGACTCATATGCAGCAGCATTAATTACTCTGGTGACTTGGAGAGGTAGAAGCGTGTGATGGTCGTATCTGTGATATAGGATGTCATTTCCTTTCGAATTTCCTCTGTGTTAGTCTTCCGCATAGAGACGATGCGGAAATAGATGCAGAATGTACATTTTTTGTCGTTATGCTATTAAATTGAATTCTGTATGATCGAAATATTTTACAACAGACGGTGGCCACGGCTACTTAATTGCTTGGTGTGTTTGAACACTTTGAATTTTTGACTTGAAGCCCTGGGCTGCCACTGGCACCAGGAATAGTTAAATTTAAAAGATTATCTGTACTTCATTTCAATGCATGCAGTACCTACGTTAATTTTTACGGGAAAACCAGAACATTACAATTTTATCAAGATTTAATATTTCAGATTCATGATATTGCAGCCACTTAATTAATTGGGAGGTAATTCAAAATGATTGTAAAATTTAGAATCATGAACAATTATATATTTATAAACAACAAATACAATGAGAACAATTATATACCCCCATATTTCTCACGAAACAATGGTACAGTATGAAGGAAGCACAAAAATTATACGTTGAAATACTCGTAAAATAGACATCATTCGATAGGCAGTGCTGTGGAATAGCAAAGCCGGCCGCTTCTGCGGGATATTGGACAGGGAAACCATTAGGGAAATTCGATGAATTGGTTTTCCCATCCTTTTTGGAAGGAGGAATTTTAAAGGCATAGCTACAAACAATTTTTTTGTTAACTGTCATTTTTGAAACCCTGTTGTACATGGCTAGCCCAGTTGCGAGTAAGTACAGCGTGGGCCACAAGACTAATTTGATAGCTGAGTAAATAGGATATCGAAATAAACTACAAAATGTCATTTTTTAAAAGAAAAAAAAAGTTTTCCTGTCATTAGCAAATTAAAAGGGTCAGGAACTTCCGGCCCACCCTGTACATACAAAGGATACTTCACACTGAGTACTTCATGAGCACAGTTGAGAAGCTGTATCATGGATACAGTGGGAGAATTTGTCAGGCATCCAATTAAGGGCTTGGATTGGAGACGCAAACCACATTTCGGCGGGTAATAACGGCTCACTGTAATGAGGAGCATCGTCCTGATGGAATACTTATGAACAAGTAATTATGAAATCTGTGTTTGGTAATTTATCAATCAAAGTATACACAGTGTATTGAGAGAATTTGAAGACATCTGTGTTGCCGCATCTACAATGCATGATTCTGTGAAAGTTCCCACAGCAACGTCTCACTGAAAATCTATCAAAAAATACATAGAAAAAGAATTTGAAGACTTCTATGTTCCCACATCTACAATGTAGTAAAAGTAACAGCGTCCACCAGTCCGTTCTTGAACAAGCCTGACGCGGTTCCAGGGTACAGATGTAATAATTTGTTGATTTAAGCTTTCATGTTGACTCGTGCTTCTATTATCCGAGTTTAATTCTCTTGAAAATTTTGTGATTATGTTCTTTTCTACTAATGGACAGGTAGAACCAAAAATCAAGTACTTCGGGTGTATTTGAAAATGAAGCCTGAATTAGTCGTGTGTATTTTTAATTTCCTTTTCAATTCTGTCACATTATCACTTTACCTATCATGCATTCATTATTGTCTTCCTTCTTTTCGAATGTATAAATTATTCCTATTGGTAAGCAAAAAACTTGAATTAAAGTACTCGTAGAATAGACAACGCGGAAGATTTTGCAATTTATCTATCATAATTGAAATCGAAAAAGAATTTGGAGATTTCTGTATTGCTTTATCTGCAATGCTTGATGCCCTGTAAGTATACCCACAACTTTGCTTCGCTCTGAGATTTGACGACTCTGTGGACAAGTTATGTTAGATGTTACTAATATGGTTCACTCTGAGATTTAACGACTCTGTGGACAAGTTATGTTAGATGTAACTAATATGTTTCACTCTGAGATTTGACGACTCTGTTGACAAGTTTATTTTTAGATGTTACTAATCTTATTGGACATTCATGTAAAAAATTCAGTTAGAAACGACATCAATTCTTTAGTATCCCTAAGCTATGCAAGATTATGTAGAATCTTACACAGATTTCAATAATTCTGTTTTTATTTATTAATCAAACTAGGTAAATAAAATTACCTTGATTCATAATGCGTTTATCAGGAGAAATTAACGTTGGATTGAGTGAGCCCTGACTAAACTCAAACCCCTGGTCCTGATCACGTAGTCGTTTAATGAGAAAGTGAAATTGTGCACCAAGGCCTTCGGAAAGTTTGAAAATGTACCAGAGTAGCTGACAGTCTAGGGTAAATCGCTACTAGAATTACGTTACGCACTTCAAGGAAACGTAATTTCGCTGAAATAGAAACATTTTCTACTCACACGGACCATGTTGTACAACTATGTCCTCTTTTGAGGCTACGGATTTTACAAATATTGCTTGTGCTTCCGCCAAGATAGACTATCGTTTACTTCTTTTATTTTCTCAATGAGAGTGTCATGTTCACTTATAAAATTGTGTTTTCGTGTTGATGTATCTGACTTGCTTGAACTGAAGGTGGGGTCCCAATATTTTTTGCCTCTCCTTCCCCCCCAACCACCACCCGCGCGGATCAAATGCTGCATTTCGAAGCAAAATTTCTTTGCGTCGAAAAACTCGAGGCCTGAAAGACTTCCTTAAAGTGGCACACTGAAGACAATAGCGTGCTCAGTCCAACTAATTGAGCTAGCAAGCACGAGTCTTTAGCCTTTCAAGACGGAATTTTGGACCCAGATCGCTTCTGATCTCTTGCTGTATTGAGCACTTGCATTTATTGTCCTCGAAATACATATATCAGGCTGAAAACGCTTCCCTCGCAAATAAGACTAGCTAATGCTCTGCTCATTAGTACTCACTTTTTTTCGCAATGACCACTGAAATAATCTTTCGAATTACTTTTCATGTGTGTACACGGCCTGCCCCGTTTATGGGCCATGCAAAGTGAGAGGGCCATATCTCGGGAGTGACCAGAACAATGAGCAGGAGCTAGGTCTTGTCGAAAGTAATGTAGGATCTGCTAGTAGGCGCTGAATCCTGTTCACAGTAGCCTCTGCAGGTGTACAGCGCATGCATGTGTAAGTCTGTTGTAGTTGCAGGCACCAGATATGATTTTTTTCGTTGCAGGGTAGCGACATTAACTCGATCTCCCATGATCTATTGTATTGAACGCCGTGAGTGCCACTACGTCCACAATGATCCAAATTGTCAGGACCTCTTGTAAGGTAGGACTCGAGGTGCAATTGTTTCAGGCAAAAAGCGTTTTTTGATTAAGGAATTGATAAAAATTTGGGATTGTTACACAAAAAAAGTGTTTAGAATGACATTTAACCTATTTTCTTGTTGTTGCAATTTGAAAAAAATTAAACAAACGCTATATATGATAAATAAAGAATGTAAACGAATTGGTTCGAAGGCAGTAAAAGTTTACGATTCAAAACTCCCAAGCATTTAATTTTTCATAATGTACCGGGAGTGTATAAGTCGCAAACATGATGGCTACTAAAACAACCTTTGGAGGAGCGCGTATGACTGGTTTTCTTATGATCTAAATAGACGAGTATGACTACGAGCAACAAAATGCATCTTAAAATATCATCAAGCCCACAAGCGCTTACCTCTTCAAGGCTAATGCAGAATTGTCCCACTCATATAACAGTTATTACATCCACCGTCATCAAACTGGCACTGGAATCAGGCTGTCACTGACATCAGACTGAGGAAGGAACTTTTGCTCGGCAGTGAACTTCAAAGGACAGGGTAGGAAATAGATTTCACGAGAAATACAATGTGTTAAGGCTTTTTTGTCAGAGGACTGTGTGTTCCTGTGGGACGTTGAAGCGCTAAGAGGATCCTACTGAGGGTAAGTCTCCACAGATTAGCTGAAATTAAGCTGCCTCCAAAAGAAATAACATGCATGACCAGTTAATTCATCATTAATTTTTCGTACCCACGCAATCCCAGCGTTAGAGGAACTACTTATAGTTCGCAGCCTGAACATAACACAGTACGTGAGCCTAACTTAATATTTTTGGTACAACATTTGAGAAGGAGAAAATAAGCAGAAAATATCATTTGTGTAGTACTCAGTTCAAACGTTAAACACTGAGAAAAACACATGACGGTACACTTCAGCGTGCCCCCTCTTCGTAGCCAGTACATGGTCTCAGCATTATGCGTGTCTGCTTGACTTCAAGACGCACAAAACACGAAGAGGTCGCAACGCTGGCAGCAAACAATGCACATGAGAGAGCAACGCTTATGCGATGAGCAGAGATTTGCTCCAGAGGCAGAATTATGATTGCGAGGCGCTCCATATTTCGAGAGCAAGTTGTCGGACGCTCGCCCAGCTTGTCTTTGCAATGCCTCGCGCTGCTGGCTTTCTTTTAACAAACGCTCTTCTACCAGTCTACTTCGTGCTGATAGTCTACGTATTTCTTGTGTTCCTAAATTCCGAAAAATAGGTTGGAATTTTTCAGGTCTTGCCGTGTTACTCCTTCGTGTTTTTTGATACTTTATGGAGAGCATTTCTGTTGGTCCTACTTTCCATGTGAGTATGTTGGTGCATGGATTTAGGTTTTGTTTTATTTACTTTCTTGTTGTTTAAAAAGGTTTGATCCTCGTTCAAGTTTTGATCCGTTTCATGCATTTTTTGTTTATTTCGTCTACCAACACTGCATTCTTTATTTTTCTACCGTTGGTCCGACAAATCCTCATTTCAACTGTATTCGGAAAGTACTGTATTTATGCGCCTTTTCTCGTGTTTCGTTTCTTCGTTTTCTTGCTTCGTGCAAGTTGATTTTGTCTTCTTCACATGTCTTCATGTCTTAATACATGTCCTTGCGATATATTTCACACATCATGTACGATGACCTTGCTCGTAATGGCGCAAAATCTTGGATATTTTCAGATCCTTTCCCTAATTTTCATTGTGAATTCAATCCCCCGATGTAACTTTACTCTGAATTTGTAGAGGCATTTTTACTCATTTCGTTAAATTTTGGGCGTACTTCTCATAATTTTTTCATTGCCAGAGAAGTTCTGCATTTTTCAACATTTGAGGCAGCATCTTCTATCACTTCCTCCCACGATTACATCTATCAATTCTTTGTAGATTGTCGTGGGCTCATTCACAATCTTCGTTTACTTATTTTAAATAAATTTTCTCGTTTTACTCAATGTTTACTGATGCGTCCTTGACTTAATGAGGAGACTTATAGTGATCGTGTTAATAAGCTTTTTGATTATGGTCAATGTTCGTCAAAACCAAAAAGCATTTGTTTCCCACGTGTAGTTCGGAAATAGGTAACAGTCTGCTTAATATAATGTAAAATAATAAATAAAATTAAATTTTACAAATTCTTGTGTGGAAAGTTAAAATAACCCACGGAATATGAAAATTGAAGAGAAGCTTAGAAAATTTGATCTGCAATAGTTTTCTCAGCTCAAAAGGAAGGAACTTAAAGCATACGTTTGTTGAGAACTTTTGCGAGAAGACTCTTTATTTTACCTCCAGTTCCACAGTGGGAAACGAATGAGATTTGGAAAGTTCAACTTGGGTGGCACAAAAACTCACACGGAGGCAAGGTAACTTGTCCAGAAAACTTTTTTGTGCATGGCAGCTGTACTGTTCAATTTTAAAAGTCCCGTGGCGTGGAAAAGGAAATCCTTTCAGACCATACTAACAACAATTTATGTATAAGGCTTACATACTAACAACAATTTATGTATAAGGCTTCCATACGAACAACAATTTATGTACAAGGCTTCCATACGAACAACAATTTATGTATAAGGCTTCCTTCCATACGAACAACAATTTATGTATAAGGCTTCCATACGAACAACAATTTATGTATAAGGCTTCCATACGAACAACAATTTATGTATAAGGCTTCCATACTAACAACAATTTATGTATAAGGCTTCCATACTAACAACAATTTACGTTACCGTAGCGTTTTGCAATAAGTTCTTCAAAGTCAACTTGACTACGCTGCTGATACAGAACGTAGCGTAGCTAAGTAAACTCAGGAGAACTCACGATGTACAGTTACGAAAACGAAAACTGTTTGTAAAGCATGTCTGCGGTGAAGCAGGTACGCAGTGATCCCCACCTCACTCCCACGGTGACCAATCAGTGCGACCATCACAGTTCGGTGCTGTGACGGTCACTGTCGATTAACAACTCTCCACTTTTGCAGTTAGTGAAGTGGTGATATTTGAGTAGAATGCGCACAGTACGTCAGCTGATGAGCGTCCAGTTGCGAAACTTAGGCTATGGATGTTGCGTAGGATTGTGATAGAACGCGTTGACCACACGCAGCTGTTGTGTTTCTTAACAATCATAATAGCGAAGGTCGCAGCAGTTGGGTTTATTAATTAATGAGGATAATAGTTAAGATGGCGACTGTTCGTATACGAAAACGAAACAGTTTCAATAGTTGAGAAATGATGTTTGAGTTAGAAGAAATGAGGGATGACTACTTATGAGTTTAAATATTAGAGAAATGATATGCTAGAGAAATAACAATCTCGATATGATTTGAAGTGTGTGATAAATTAGAGAAAAAACAAATTTGCGAGGAGAATAGACCATAGAAGACCGACTTCTGTTACGGTAGATACTGGAGAAATTATCAGGGATGATGAAATTGTGATGAAATGACAATGGTGGGTTTGAGGTTGTTGGATTTCAGTTGCTGAGTTAAGGCTATTGGAAAAAAGTGACAGTAGCGGTTGAATTCGCGGAATTTTCAACTATGAACAGAAATTACTATTAAAATAAAACCATAAACTGGATGAGCTGAGGTGAGATTATAATTATTTTATGAAGTTCTGATCTCAGAAAAATGTATGCTGAGCAACTGCGGTTGTAGCAACCCAGGGGAATTGAGAGGCTGTGTTAATTAAAGAACTTATTGAAAAGGTTTTTTGAAATATTTACTTCTCTTTGAAGAAAATATTTGTTGGAAACGATTTGTTTTGTGATCTATTGAAAAATTTTGAATCTAGAAGTTTATTAAAAGTTAGATATTTTAAAAATTGCATGTACGCCTAAAGAAAACTTTTCTGTGTTGCGGCAAATGTATTGCACAAATTTTGAAATTGCAATTACTTTCAAATTTCAAAACAATCTTAGTTAATTATCCATAGGAATTCACTGGTCATTAAAACTACTGATACAAATTTACACAATCTTTAAAATGTGGAAATATACCGAAGCCCATGGGTTATTAAACGTCCATAGAACTCTAAAGATCTTCGGGTCTACTGTACCTGCTTCACAAATTATACAATATCCAAAAACTTCACAATATTGAGACAATATCGACATTGTCTCAATCATGCAAGAACTCATATTTCACTCTGAATGTTCCTGAAGTCTAGAAGCTGCAAAATTTACCCTAACCCCATTGTATTCCTCAAAAAACTTTCTCCTACATTGTATATTTGAAAGTGAGTTCTCGATTTCGCACCCATCAGTTTACATCATCAGTGAAAAAAGCTGATCATGAGAAATTTGAAAATTTGAAAATTTGAAAATGCTAAATGTGCCTGCAGACTAAGATCCGCGCAACTCATTTAATCGTTTAAAAAATTTCCTTGAGCAAAAATAAGTAACAGAATAAAAAAGTTGAGCATCTTTTGACAAGATTAAAATTTGACCCCAGCTAAGGTAAAAAAATATTAATTTTGCGTAAGATAGTACGGGTAGAGCAGCGGAAACTTTACATTTCTAAAAAATATGATAACTCTTTATGCTCTTCATTCTAGGTTTTGGAGTAATTATGAAGACGGATGTTATACCCTGCAAACAATTAGAGTCCAATTTTCTCCTCCTCTTCAAGAAGCTCCGCTTACATCTTCATTGAAGACTTCCGCTCTATCATCTTAGATAACTGTTTAAAATAACATTCAACTGAAAATTGTCAAACACATTCCAAAATTAAACGGTGTTTATTATTGGAAACAATGAAACAAAATTGCCGTGTTTTTCCACAAAATGAATTGTAATTCGAGACACCAAACTCTTTCTGAAACCAATGCATCAAATTTCTTCCGTATTCCTTCCAAAACCTTTCCTTTGACACTTTGGGAACAAATACTAAGAGAAATTACATTTTAACTTTTGAGATTTGACTACATTCATTGAGATTTTCTTTCGCGTTAACTGAGACTTCATATAGTTGTTGGGGAGTATATTTCCACGTAGGTTTTATTTGCACAATTTCTCCCATGGTTGCCTATAAGACGCGGTTCTGCGAGTCTGAAGCGCTACATGGGAGGAGAAAGTCAGTACTAACTCGTCAGTACTCACAGCTGGCATTTTGCTTCACGTTGTCGACCACCTTACCTGGAGAAATGTAGGAGAAAAAGCGTTAATTTCCAATAAAGTCATTACAAGAAATGTAAATCAGTTTTTTTTAATTCTTAACATAATGATCCTTTGTTGAAAATCATGCACAGGTATTTTAGAAGCCCTTTTTTGGGTAAACAAAGGATTCAGAAAAAAATGTTCTCATGTAGTTCTTTGGTTTTGTCATTCTAAGTATGAGATGGCCAATAAAAACTGCAAATTCTGATGGAAACGTAAAAGATATGTTATGTTTAAAAGCGAAATTTATAGTTCAGAAGATTATTGTTGATAGCGAAATCTACGGCTCACATTTGAAAAAAACGCCGTATGTGTTCGATCATTCTATTTTATAGCAGGAAAGTAGCTAATGAAATTTTTTTTAGGGTATTTGTAGTCAATGAAGAGTTAGTTCAGGATATTTGAAGTTGATGAAAGTTGATTCACAATATTTGCAGTTAAAGGATACTTTGTCCAGGAAAGTTTTAGCTGCAATGCAAGCCTCTCCGTACAGATGGAACTTGAATGTATCGACTGCATTATTACAGGCGTCAGAACTGTTAAATATCAACCATCAGTGCAAGGAGACGTGGAATTTTTGGCTTCTGGCGAGGAGTGCGTCGCTCAGTGAAAAATCTAAGAAGTTCATGAAATTCCCCAAAAATACGACAGGCGTTATATCAAATAAATCACTGTGGCTAAATAGTGTGGCTAAATGTTGGAGCTGCATCTACTTCTTGGCTAAGTTTGATGTTATCCATGAGTTTTCCCACATAGTACAGTGAAGTAATGAAAGTGCTACGGTGTCCGAAAGAGACACAGAACAGTAAACAAAAAATCATTCAACAGTTTTCCGTAGAAACAATTCATTTTCTCAGGAAGCTTGTTGAAAATGTGTGGTGTGGCCGATCACAAAATAAAGAAATCGAAACAATTTAAGCAAGAAGTAATGTTTATCTCAATCTATGCAAAAACGGTGCCTGTCATGTCAAAGGACAAGCAAAAGGACCTCAAACAAGCATACAAAAACAAGCTCTCTGCAGACAGAGGGAAAGCGAGAGCTCCTCAGAGACTAGCTAAATTCCAAGAATTTTTGGCAAAAACGCCACTGAGTTGCGGCTGCTCAGGGAACCTACACCAGCAGCTGCTCAGGGAACCTACACCAGCAGCTGCTCAGGGAACCTACACCAGCAGCTGCTCAGGGAACCTACACCAGCAGCTGCTCAGGGAACCTACACCAGCAGCTGCTCAGTGAACCTACACCAGCGGCTGCTCAGGGAACCTACACCAGCGGCTGCTCAGGGAACCTACACCAGCAGCTGCTCAGGGAACCTACACCAGCAGCTGCTCAGGGAACCTACACCAGCGGCTGCTCAGGGAACCTACACCAGCGGCTGCATCACAACAGACCTGATGTAAGGGTTAGGGTCAAGAATGTAAGATGCAATCACCTAAGTGACAGCCTGCGTAAATATTGTCATAAATTGGTTCACAGAAGGGTAAATATTATTTCAATTGGAAATTGGACTAAATAGTGGCATCCTGCAGTTTTCTACTCTTCAGCAAAACACAGTGAAAATCGGTAGCTGGTTAAAGCAGAGAAAATTCAACCGAATGGAATATTTCGGAATCTTCCGACAATCGTGAAATGCTCGACATTTTATTTTCGTGGCGGCCGAAGAAGAAAGCCCTTAAGGGAAATACTGGCGGTGGTCGTAAATATTTTGTTCTAATTAGTGTAATGAGATAACAGGGCACAAATTAGAGCATGCGCACGAAGCGAGGTTTAATGTATTTAATTCTGCAGCTCTCAAGAATCAACATGGTTTTAGCGCATTCAACGCGTGAGGCATAAAGTATTCAAGACAGAATAGCTTAAGTGGTGTGCCTTTTAATGTCTTTTACCACTGATACTCATGAAACTACTGTGTATTATTTACTTTTCTTTTCATTCCAATGCCATTGGAGAGGAACTGCAAAACAGCAAATACTCCAATGATTTCCACCGTCAGATGCGGAGCAATTCCTTTCCTACTTTTTGTTCGTGGTTTCCGGGGATCACCGGAGAATTTGTCGAGCAAAAGCCCACAAAACTTTGGTTATTTTCGCCAATAACGAAGCTCATTAGCGGCTCTGTCTGCCATTGAAGCTCCGCCCTCGGTTGCGACTGGAATGTTCACTTTCTGTTCTCTACGAAACACAAGGAATTATTTTATGTGGAGCTTGGGTAGCTCCTTCTCTTGTGAAATACTAACAACACAGCAGCTGAAATGCGAGGAAAGTTTAATTTGTTATGAACAACTTCCTAGCAGTTCCTTCCTCTTTTTTCCGTGAGTATCGCAAAAATTGTTTTCTGATGTATTAGAAGCCTGAAATGTAGATTGTATATTAAAGTGAGGGACGTTGGACCACAATTTATCAGTTTGGTTGGAGTGCGATGATCAAAGAACGGTACTAAGGTTATGAATTGGTCAAAAGTTTAACAAACCCAATGTAAGGGCTACTTTCCATTCATTTTCTGATTTAGGAAAAAGAAAGGAACTGAAAGCTGTAGTGTTTGTCCAATGCATAACTTTTGTCGTTTGAGTATGTTTTCTTACTTCAATAATGTACTTGATGACGTTTTCCAGAATCGTTCTATTTCTTCAATGCCAGCCCCTCTTCATGCATTTCAGAAAAGTGAGTCTTCCAATACGAGTAAATTTATTGTGAAAGGGTTCAAAATTGCATTTTGCACAGGAACTTTTTTATGCGACGCAGACGAGATTGCGCTAAGTTCGAGGCCATTTGCTTAATCGGATCAAGGTGCTTTTAAAACTTTTCAGGATTATGAAGAGTTCTTAAAATCGGGGCAAGGGCGCCGTCGATCCGCATGTCATGCTTCGACGGTCCTTTTAAGTCTTATACTCTCGCTCGTGACAAAATAAGTCGTATCACATTTTCTTGCGGGCGCTCAGCAACTCGCTATCTTCAACCCATAAACTCAAAAAAGGGGAAAGAGAGCAAAAGAGAGAGGTCACATAAGGCTTTCCTTATGCAGAACTACACCAGACAAAGCAGGGAATGTCTGACTTGAGTGGCGTGTGGAAGCTCGAGGTGTCAAGTCTACTTCTGATCCGCTGAAATGATCAGGAGTAAAATTTCAAAGTGCAAAATTTTATTTCGAATCTGGGATATTTATGGTAATTCGATTGTGCACTCGTCGACAAAAAATCAAGTAGCGCCTTTGATTTCCATACATTAGAAACAGACATTTTAGGTTGGGCGTGTGCGTGTGTACTTAATAATGTGACCAGGATTTTTTGGAAATTTTTTTTATCTGAAACAAGGGTACGATGAAAATACTTCGGTAGAATACATCTTCTGGAGTATCAAATACAAAAACAAATTTCAATGTTTTATTATAAGATATTTGTGATCTGTCCCGTAGCTACGATATTGCAGATTCCTAACGTAAGCATGCGCGTTTTTCTGTTTTATTTTAATTGCACAACAGCTGTAGCAACCGAGCAACCGATACTCAACACTTTGACTGCGACGTGCGCCACCGGTGGTACACGGAGATAATTTTCATGATGCTGCTGACCGACCAGTAGTCGCAAACTCAATATTCAAAAATACCTAATCAAAGCTAAATGAAGGCACGATCCAGTTCATGTTTGGAATTTTCTAAAGAGTTTACTACATTTGACTTGAAATTTGAGATTGGCTTTGAACTTAAAATATGGTAGTCGCAGTCAAAGTGTTAAAGTCGATTGAAATGAGGAGTACCGTTATAAATCAATGCATTCATTGATATCAAGTTATGCGTTTTATTTTATTCTGAACACGTCAAACTAAGCCGTAAGTGCAAGCCACATAGGTGTGGGCTAGACAGTAGTAAGAGACAAAGTTAACGAACTAATGAGGAAATAAGCTTAATCTACCAAATACTCTGGAATGTCCTACTCAATTGAAGAAGAAAAAATCATTCTGCCCGTAATTATTCCGGCCATGTGTGTAATTCTATTTCATTCTATTTCATTTCAATATCTAAACTATTTACTTGATTGTTCTAATCACCACTAACGAATTTTTCCCTCTCACAATACTCGCGCACATTCCAGGATTATTTGAGTGCCACTAAAAGTGAGCCTTTAGATCAAAATGTTGGAGGTAAATTTTTCAAAACAGCGTCAAGCTGAATTAACCTAGACGATAGAACTGAAAGCATCCTCTCCGCTGCTAGGTGACTAGAACGGAAACTGCGTGAAAGCTTCCTGGTCCGCATGAGGCAGCACAGTAAAGCTGTGGTGATGCACTGCTCATACGAACACTGAGTGGAGAAAACTGCGCTGATGCACTTCTTTGAGTGGTTCTAAATGGAGAAAACTGTGGTGATGCACTTCTTCGAGTGGTTCTGAGTGGAGAAAACTGTGATGATGCACTTCTCTTACCAACACTGAGTGGAGAAAACTGCGGTGATGCACTTTTCTTAGTTACACTGAGTGGAGAAAACTGAGGTGATGCACTTCTTTGAGGGGTTCTGAGTGGAGAATACTGCGGTGATGCACTTCTTTGAGAGGTTCTGAGTGAAGAAAACTGTGGTGATGCACTTCTCTTACCAACACTGAGTGGAGAAAACTGCGGTGATGCTTCTATTTGAGTCGTTCTGAGTGAAGAAAACTGTGGTGATGTACTTCTTTGAGTGTAACTGAGTAGAGAAAACTGCTGTGATGCACTTCTTTGAGTAGTTCTGAGTGGAGTAAAGCTGTATACGCGGTAAACATCTCTAACACTGAGTGAAGATTAAGAGGTTGCATTCTACATCAATACGAGAGCGACTCAGAAAAACTTCCATGCAGGATACTTTTACGAAGACTAGACCATGTTGCACGTAGGGAGGTAGCTAGTACCACCAGTGTCTTGTTCACCCCGTCATTAATTAGTGATTTTTCTGGCTCCAACTTTTCAGTCAGATTTGTGCGTGAAATTAACGATGGATTCTGTTTTTTCCGGTACACTCTACGAATGAAGTTTACTACTGGAGTTGCGCACGATGCTTAGAGAAATGACTGAACGTGTCTACGATCGTCTCACGTGTCATCACTGCAGACATTGAGTTAAGTAATGACTGAACGTCTCCACGATCGCCACATGTGTCATCACTGCAGACACTGAGTTATTAAGTAATGACTGAACGTCTCCACAATCGCCACACGTGTTATCACTGCAGACACTGAGTTATTAAGTAATGACTGAACTTCTCCACGATCGCCACTCGTGTCATCACTGCAGACATTGAGTTAAGTAATGACTGAACGTCTCCACGATCGCCACATGTGTCATCACTGCAGACACTGAGTTATTAAAGTAATGACTGAACGTCTCCACAATCGCCACACGTGTTATCACTGCAGACACTGAGTTATTAAGTAATGACTGAACTTCTCCACGATCGCCACTCGTGTCATCACTGCAGACACTGAGTTAAGTAATGACTGAACGTCTCCACGATCGCCACATGTGTCATCACTGCAGACACTGAGTTATTAAGTAATGACTGAACTTCTCCACGATCGCCACTCGTGTCATCACTGCAGACACTGAGTTAAGTAATGACTGAACGTTTCCACGATCGCCACACGTGTCATCACTGCAGACACTGAGTTAAGTAATGACTGAACGTCTCCACGATCGCCACACGTGTCATCACTGCAGACACTGAGTTAAGTAATGACTGAACGTCTCCACGATAGCTATTTTTGCCATCACTGCAGACACTGAGTTAAGTAATGACTGAACGTCTCCACGATCGCCACACGTGTCATCACTTCGACCCCCCGGAAAATTTCGAAAGCCATGCCAGCGCCTGGCAGCCGTCACCGCCTATCCTCCATCGGACCCTCGCACATGCTGACGGAGCAAAATTTTCTCGTTAGCGGCTTTTCATAAATTGTGCCGCGTTTGAAGGGCCCTCTAGGGCTTTCAGGAGAGCCATAAGCAGCTCGGAGTTAGACATGTCTTCTGCTTATGAGAGACAGCTTCAGGCCGTTCCTGAGGCCCTCCTATAAAGGTTATGTGAAGCGTAATGGCGGGTCTGTAAGGTCGTACTGGCACCGTACCAGAAGTGGGATTTTGCAACAGCCGGAGAGCGCCCTATGAATAGGCCGTCTTATGGACAGTAGATGGGCTGCGGACCGATGTGTGACCTCGCCAGGCAGCTCTTTGGACTTGGCAATCGTACAAATACTTCGCACTTTTCAGTTTCGTTTTGTTCGTTGTCCTCGCTAAAGATACGGGTCGATATCTATGACTGAGGCAAGAGCTCCAGAGTTTGCGCCAATGATCCAACTTTTTCGGCTACTTCCTGTATAGAAAGAAGAGGTTGTGCTTGTGTAGGTTGTTTAGGATTACATTCATTCATATTGAATGCAAGATTTTGATTTTATTTAAATCTGTTTATTCTTTGCATTAGAGCAATGTATCGTTTTTGTGCATTATTCAGCCGAGTATGCTTGAGATGATGGTGACCAGAGGCATTATTTACGATGACTTCATGTCCACAAGTTTATCAAGCTCCGTTGAACTTTTTATTCATCAGGTTATGTGCTCCACGCCTCATTTCATTTTCATACTGCGAAATGAAAGGAAATGATTTCTCTTTTGAACGTTTTCGTTTTTTAGTTACAATTGTCCGTATTTTCTGCAACTTGCGAATCTTCCTTGTACACCCCGACTAATCTACAAGCAAAATTTGCTTTGATGTGCTGTACGAGTCGTAGCCATTTTCGCACTTGGAGATACACACCAAATATATACTCTCATAATGTGCAAACCATCCCCAATTTAAACGGTAATAATGTCAATTAGGTTCATTCAATTGCTGATGCCTGGAATGAAATTTGGCAATGCACCGTTTGTTATTAAATTTAACCTTAATTAACTAGAAATCATATTATTTTTCAGTGCCGCAAGCAGAGTTTGCGTCAGCATTTTTCCCAATTACATACTACGAGGGGACCTCAAATGTTTAATTCTCTTTTCTTCTATGACCTTGATCAAAGGTGAATTTGACTGATATTTATTTGAAGTCTCAGGTGGAATGAGCGTCATGTCAGTTTTTATCACGATTGGAAGTCTCCCAATTTGATATTTTATGTACATCAAATTTGTGAGCTAACGCCCAAAACAGAGAACTTTGACTATGTTTAATCTTCAAGAAAGGGATTCTAATGAAGAGCTTCAAAAACATATATGCACTATGAATAAAAAACATTTCATACGTACATTGTGTAAGGAATTTTTCCTTTGTTTGGATGAGTAATGCTCTATGTACTCGGAAATGCTAACGGAGGCTTGTTGAGATTTCATCTGGAGGTTTCAATTTCGAGGATCGTCTAAGTTCGGGAAAATTAAAGCAAATTGATAGAAAGCCTCTCTAAAGTCATTTCAAAGATCAAAAGTAAAAAACTGTCTCAACAATTCAATATATTTCATTTAAACCTTCGTTCAAGTTTTGATGAACTAAGGAAGGTCTACAAACTTGGACAGTTGTATCGTCATTATATAATTGATGCTTGACGTAACATAAAGTTGTATGTTTGCGCATCTTTGCATTCTAGTTCATTTTATCTCATCCTGCTTATTCACACGATTTTGTTCCATCTGATTACCATCTTTTCATGTTTTTGCGTCATCACTTCTCAATGAAGTAGATAAATATGACGACTGACTAAAAAATCACACAAACATTTTCTCTCTGTAACCCAGATACATTTCTGAAGCTTGCATCAAACAGCTGGTGCAACGTAGAAGAAAGGTCGCTGAAAACTAGAGAAAGCGTCGCCTTCATGAAGAAGCATCATACAGGAATTTTGAAATGAAATCAATCTTTCGCCATAAAACGACATTGCTTTCTTGCCAACATGATACTTGCGAAAATATCTTAATATCCGAATTCTTATAACACGTTTTCCATTTTTTCATATATATGAAAACCGTTTCAACATCAGATAAAATTTATGCAGAAAAATTCAGGGAAGTAAAATTTAACCGTTCAATCGGGAAAGATTCACCCACTTTAACTTTCAATTGGATGCAATAAGGGTTTACTCGGAGAAGCATGAACATTTTTACTAGAAACGTCATTTTCATTTTTCCTTATTTACGTGAACATTTTTCTTTGACAGACTGCGTCCAGGAGAAAGACTCGAGTTGTGTCATCACAAGATGAGGTTTTTTCTCCAGCTACGGATGCTTAGTTCTCCGTGGACGTTAATCCTTGTTCAAACGGAGAATTTTTTGCGCGAATTGGCTCCTCTTACTGCGTCGAAACGTTGATGTTTTTCAAGAAAATTCTTTCTGCTCATTTCTTCTTGAAAATCCGTTTTAAATTTTCTGCGTAAGGCACACTTCAGGGATATTTGGTTATATGATTCTGCGAATGTGATCTAACATTATCCAACTCAATTTGTTTGGGACAAAGTTAGCGTTACGAGTCAATTTCAGCAGAGCCGAATCCGTGAAGTACAAAAAGGAGGGAAAAAAACGTTCACATTATTCGTTTCTCCACCGACTAGTTTGTATACAGGTCTTACATGGAATAATTTAGAAGAAGATGATACGCAGATTTCAGTTCAGCGAAATTCATGAAGTTGTACAAATGCTGAAAGAAATAACAATTTTGCGCTTCAAATAAAAAATGCACAGGAGACTAAATGTTTAGAATCCAGCACTCGACCTAGCTTATCTTTAGATGTTGTTGAAGTCATCGGTAATGTGAGGAGTGCATAATATTAATATTATTTAATCTACCAACTTCACCAAGACTTGCAGTAACCGAGAGATCTTTTCCGAAGGAACGCACTCAAAAAATCACGACCGTTAAAAGATAATGAAAATGAAAAACGATTTTTCAAGAGGAGCGGAAGAGCTAATAATAAGCTTGGAGAACGGAAACGGGCCATTAGGTGGTGCTGAATATCTGAGAACATCGCAGCAGTTCAGAGACAGCGGAGACGTGAGTGAGGGTCGAGTGGCATGCGCAGAAAAAATGCTGCCATGTGCGGAATCGGTCATTACTCGTGCACAGAAATGTGTCAGTGATGAAGGACGTCCGATATAAATTTTTGAGCATCCAATATAAATTTTTGAGCATCCAAAATGAATTTTTGAGCATCCAAAATAAATTTTTGAACATCCAATATAACTATTTTCAAATAGTTTGAACATCCTATATAACTATCATTCAATAGTTTGAACATCCAATATAACTATCATCAAATAGTTTGAACATCCAACAGGACTAAACATCCAATACTTTCAACTTCCAATACAACTTTTGGAACGTTTGGTTCGACCAGAAGAATGTGTACTTATTTGTCAAATTGTATTTAAGTATGTATTTTCAAAAAGTCTAACCTTGCAGCCGGGAAAAGAAATTTTAGAAGACCATTCAAAAGTGTGCATATTTTTGAAATACTAAGTATTTTGCATATTAATGTTGCTTATACACTCGTCATTGTTTTCTAAATTTGCTAGGCAAATATGTAGCTTCAATATTAACTAAAAATATAGATTCATACTAATCCTTATGTGATTTATCTCGCTCGGTCACACGGCAGCAAGTGATTTACTTTGTTTGTGTCTAAATAATTAACCAACGCTTACCTTATATCATCGCTAGTACGATTGATAAGAAAAATTCTAATTTTTGGAACATAGTTCCTCGGGTGAAACTTTTCAAATTCGGTTACACTCAAATTTTCTGATGAAGAAAACATAAATCATGCTGAGTTTGAGGTCCACAACTTGAGTTACTAGTAATTTGAGCTAAAACGATAGGCAAAACTTGAAGTTTTAAACAATTTTGAATACGACGCATCTCTACGTGTCACAGCCCTCAATACACTCTGCCATTTTATGTATCGCTGCACCACGTGCAAACCACGCAGTGAAATTGCAAGATCTAAAACTGCGTTCTCTCATGTAAATCGTTTTAATTCGTGAACTGCGTGAGATGGAAAGACTTGCGGTCTTTACGTCATTCCATTAATTTGTGTTGCATGAATAAAACAAATATTTTAACTAAATTCGCAGTTGTCTTCTTTGAATACTGTACAAAATCAACTCCCCAGCTTCATATGTTACCATTTTTGTAGACTATTGCGTCATGATTTGTTGACATCTGTTGATGTGTTTTTTTGGTTGACGTTTGTTAATCTATCTATTTGTTGATGCCTGTTAATGTTTCTCTGTTCATTAACGTTTGTTACCGTACCTCTGCTCTTTGCTGTCTGTTGTATTTTAGGTCGTTCACGTCGTTAATGTACCTCAGTTCATTCACGTCTGTTAATGTACCTCAGTTCGTTCACGCCTATTAATGAACCTCAGTTCGTTCACGTCTGTTAATGTACCTCAGTTCGTTCACGTCTGTTTATGTACCTCAGTTCGTTCACGCCTATTAATGTACCTCAGTTCGTTCACGTCGTTAATGTACCTCAGTTCGTTCACGTGTGTTAATGTGCCTCAGTTCGTTCACGTCGTTAATGTGCCTCAGTTCATTCACGTCTGTTTATGTACCTCAGTTCGTTCACGTCTGTTAATGTACCTCAGTTCGTTCACGTCTATTAATGTACCTCAGTTCGTTCACGTGTGTTAATGTACCTCAGTTCGTTCACGTCTGTTAATGTACCTCAGTTCGTTCACGTCTGTTAATGTATCCCTGTTCGCTGAGGTCCATTAATGCATCAGTGTTGGCACTGCAACTGCCCATCTTTGTAGCCAGAACAATTCCTTGGGGGCGTTGCCCGTAATATCGTCCGGACCTCCTTCTGTTTCTGATCAAACTCTTAGAGCACCAGAACAGAACTAACACTTTCTCCTGTATTTGCTGGGAGCTGGAAGTATTGGCAACCTTAGATGCTGAGTCGAATTTCAGCGAGATGCCTCAATTCGCAAGACCTGTCGCCAGCACGCTTTCCGCTCGCAAGTGGTCATAATAGGCTTTCCTTCTGAATAATTGCTTGTTCAGCTCTGTCATTGGTCGCGCTACAGAATGGGACCTGAAAACATGGCTGGTTAATTGCTTCGATGTTTGAATCGAACGTTTGCTGTATACCAAAACGGGAGTTTCTTCACGAGGTTTGATGCGTTTGTGCAGATTGAAAAGGTTATAGGTTATCGTGTGCCTGTTTCAAATAACGAGAGCGGTAGGATGTTTAACATTTGTTACATAGCACTAATTTTCAGTGACAATATTTATTTAAATGCTAAAAGAAAGTGGTTTAATATTTATGAATTTTCATGCTTCACTGCATCATATTGAATTGATCACGACTACGGTTGTCTTTAGATAAAAAATTGAATTTCATTTTTTTTTGCTTGTTGATTCTCTCACATCTTTACTGTAAATGTAGAATTGCTCATAACACTAACGCATTTTGCTTCTTAGATGCTAAATTCGTCGTGAAGATTTTTATCAACCCCACAGAAAAATGCTCGGCATAATGAACGTGGAAAGAAATCTTTCCGTTCCACATTTACAGCACCTGTGAAATTCCTTTGAAGATAAGACTTCACCAACAAATTGTGCCTGAAATGAACAAATGGAGGATTAATTTACGGAGTAGTTTGGCTGCACATTAATTGGGACATAAAAGGAACACACAGATACTGGTAATATGCTTAAAGGCAAGTATAGAGATGTTGAAGAGGCATACAACTTACGGCAGAATAATAAAAGTACGTTCCCGGCATAACTCAGGCAGAAAATTTGAAGAAACAGCAGTAAAGGGCCGATGTTCGTACAGTTGCAGACAACTTGCATTAATTGTGAGTTATCTAGTGACTTTCACGGGTACACTAAAATTATTCATAGCTGTACGATGGAAAATAAACGCATCTCAATTCAAAATCTGCGGGCTTTTAGGGAAAAGTGATTCCTACACTTCAATGAAGACAGCGCAGCACGGTTCATGCGTCTTATTGCACCGCTGTTAGAAATTGCCTCTTGCATCTGAGCAGATCAGCGTAGTGAGGCCCGAAGAGTGCTTTGAGCTTTATTTGAGAGGAGGTCAACGCAGCACCTTACCTTATAATACCCTTGGTGTGTTTGCTTATTTATATGGTTGTTTGGGGTCCGCTTCCCTCCGTCTCTCTGTGAGGCTCACTAAGATACTTAATGACTTTATCTGGGATACGAGTTTCACCAGTGCACAAGTACAAGAATGTTTTTATCGCAGGTACTATTAGAAAGGATATAGTTGTTTGTCATCCACATCTGGAAAATTTATTCGAGGAAAATATTGAATTTCACCTTTACGTAAGAGACTTACACTAAAGTTAGCGGAAGTAGGCCATTCTGCGTTACCGTTGCGCAATGCCAGCGCTGCTAGTCCCGTAAATTCGGGGCTGATTGACGGAAAGCTGGAATTTTGTTACAAATGAGACAACGCTCATCACCCTACGATTCATTTTTTGAGCAATCAGTGTGCTGGAATTGGGTAACGTTTTTCAGTTTACTCTGTGCATGAAGTGATTCATGTACTATCAACGTCTCCTGCATGAAGTACTAAAATGTGCATACTAGAGAGAAGAAAGATATGTTTTTTACGTCACTGCATTATTGGAGACCGAATTAGAAAAGGTCTCAAGTGATTAAATGTCAGTAAATTTAAAATTAAACCCCTTTCCGAAAAAACTTTTCAACACATTCACGTTTCAAGTGGCATCGATTTCTTGAAGTTTTAGAATAATTCGCCATCTCTTCAATGAAAACCAAAAAAAAAACATCTGTACCTTATGAACATTTTTGAGACAGAGATATGTTTCCTGTTCAATTCTGAAAAGAACCAACTTCAAACAGGCTGATTAGTTGAAATTTGGTAAAAAATACTTTTCAAAATACCATTATCCATTTCTACCAATCAACAAACGACAGGAGTGTTCTATAAGCTATTTATCCGAACCCTTCGAAGAATTACGGCCACTCACACGTCTACAAGAAGGCGAGAACTTACTTATAAGTTCTCGCCTTCTTTGAATGTTGAACCTTCACGCCAAAGAATGTTGAAATGACTCGAGCTGAAGTGCACATTCGAAATTAGGAACATTTTTCACCAACTTCAAATTCGGAATTTGATTTCTGAGTTTTGGACGACCAGAAGGGCGTGACCCAGACCACAGCACGCTAGGAAAGAGCGCGGCTTCATTACGGACGCAGACCAGGCCACTACGGGCGATTATCGCAGATTATGGTTGATTATACCGCGTTACGCCAGATTATGGCCTAATATTGCTGATCGTACTGCGTGTCACAGACGAGGCATGATTGGTGATCTCGTTATGCTTCCCATACCCTCTGTCCTCACTCAGGATTATTGTAGCCGGCCCAGCAAAAAATGGGAATTTCTGTTCTTTGCTGTAGTGTAGTTTGAACTCTAAAACTAAACGTCCTGCTTCACAATTCCAAATGCCTTTATGAGAGTCATAACACCCTACGCGGCTCATACTGCGCTCTCCCCTTCAAAATTTTCATTGGGAAACTGCTTTTGGGCAATTTAAAAAGTTCGGTGCTTTTTAAATGTCTGATTTAAACAGTCGCTAGAAATTTTATTTTGATAAAGCATGTAATTTTTCTTTGAATTCAAATTTAAATTTTCCTTTAAATTAAAGAAGTTCCATGAGATTTTTAACTGTCTGAAATAAAGTCACTTGAAAAATCATTTAGATTAGGCATGCAATTTTTCTTTGAAACAGTTTTAGAATATTAACATAACTTAACGTGTACTGAATTTCTAGGTAAGAAATTGAATACGTCTACTGATGGATTCGTAGGGCATAAATTCAGTATATACATAAATATATCAACATGATATAACTGATGAAAGATAACTGCCAACCAAGATGCTCCAGTATTAGAAAAAAATGTTTCAATGTTCAGCACACAGGAAAAATTCATTTACTTAAAAGAAATTTGATGGTTCAAGCTTACCTTAAATTATATTTACTCAGGCAAATGCGGGATTACATTTGCTTGACTTAGTTCACGAGCGCTCAGTGCATGTGAATGATTCCTAACGAAACATTTCAATTTTTTGGTGTTAAATGAAATTCTTAAACTTCGCTTCATGATTCATGTTATGGGATTTACATTCCCTTGCGGAAAAGATAGCTAAAGTAAATTTTCGTCATCTACTAACTCGCAGTTTTTTTGATAAGTTCCCCCTGAACATTACAAGACCTGCAAAATTTTGCGGGTGCTCAGGTAAAGACGAAGTTTTCAACCCTTTAGTGTATGTCGCACGTTTCCTTCAGTAATAAAAAGGATTCAAAATTTACGTGACAAAAATGGAATATATCATTGTTGAAATTCTTCAATTGACGAAAAATGCACTTGTGGTGAGAAATATTGACTTGACTAAAATTGTTTCATCGGTGAGAGAATCATTTACCCTATTTTCCGAACAACGCATGCATTTAAAAGACTCAATTACACCTGCAAGCATTTCTTGAGATGAATCTAAGCAGTGCTTATATTTTATAAACTCTAATTTGAAACTCAACAGCTGGGCCAAACACCGATGAGCGCAGAATCAACAGTCGAAACTTCACATTTCTCATGATAGTGTCGCTAATGTTGGACAAAATTTTAGCTGCAATGATGATTATTTGTAATGATTTATGATGATTTACACTGGATCTAGGAGCTCTTTTTGGTGTGTGTGAGTGACAAAACAAGAAGCACGAATGAGAAGCAAATAACATTATTTTGCAGTAGCAATTTCTGGCATCGCTCAGATGATGACGCATTTAACTTTGATTTGCTACCGAGAACACGAGTTGTCCTGTGTGATGTTATTGAGGTAACGGCAGCTGGACTTGTGAGCTTGACTGACTACGTTCCCTGACGTTTTCATATGGAATATAGACTTAAATAAGCAATGATATCAGGAACGAGCTGAGTGGCCCGTAGACTATGAGCCCTGAAGTGAAACTGTCACAAGCTGGATATAGTTGGAAAAATCTCTCCAACATTTTTTTCCGACGAACCCAATTACTGTTGGACACGAACAGCGAGTGAAGTATCTTAGCTCACTCAAAGGATTGAAAACACAAGGTTTATTATTTTGGACTCCCCACGACCACCACCATGATAAATGCAAGACGTTGTTGCTGATAAGACATGGCGTTCTAGAGGCGGCTCTTCATTTCCTCTGCGCTGAGGAGGTTGTCTGGGTCTCCAGTTTTGTCCGTGCCGCCACATTTTCGGCAACATGACACTTAAAATCTATTTCAAACTCGCGGATTGTTTTTCAACTATTAATTTATCACTTTTATAACTAGAGGTGAAAAATTTTCGACGAGCGGAGGATGAATTATACAAATTTAACTTGCGTATTAATTGAAACTGGCCACAGTAATGTTGTTGCAATTTTCACACAGTGCAGAGAAAGAATCATCAATTTTCTTCTATCTTCCGCAAAATTAAAGGGGAAAACGCAGACGTTGGTCAAGATATTGTAGTAAATGTACTTTTAAGAGTGAGATTCTTACCCAGTCTTGTTGCACTGCTGAAAGGAGAAGTTATCTTACGATTCTTGTAGGAAAACGATGAAATATTATTTTAGTGTTCAATAAATGGTGCAATGGGAGTGAGATGGGGGCAACTGTACACGCATCCATGTGTGGGTTCATTGTGAAATTTGTAGCAACTTTCTTGGAGAGAGAGAGCATGTCACTAAACATTTACACCTGTACCAAATTTAAAACAAGGGTAAAATCCTATCAAAATCTTCCACTAAAGGAAAAAATTTATTTTATGTTTGTACTAAATTGAAAAGAACCAAATATTGATGCTTGTGTCTGCCGTAAAGTTCACAAGAATCTATTCTGTAACTTTGTAAACACAAATTCACGCCTGACGGATCATTACGCAGGACAACAATGGCCTCTTCTGTTCAGTAACATAACTACCAGAGGGTAACTTCAGCTCTCAGCCTTGTGTTCTCTGCGAATGTTAGAGTATAGTTACGTTTGATGCCATCGCTGTGCTAGTTGTCTTTTGTCTGAGCTGAAGAAGTTCTTGCCCTCAGAAGCCAAGGACTTTCCAGCCTCTAGTGGGCACTCCACATCGCTTTCGAAGAGTTGGATACGAAAGAATAGTGCCTTGATCAAAGCAAGCACGGTCTGGTAATGATGATGAACTGGGTTCTACGCCAGTACGTGAAGGAATGTGGGCTTC
Source organism: Platorchestia sp. MABIK (assembly GCA_014220935.1). NCBI lineage: Eukaryota > Metazoa > Arthropoda > Malacostraca > Amphipoda > Talitridae > Platorchestia > Platorchestia sp. MABIK. The sequence continues at coordinate 40,652 of JACJUY010001661.1, read as the reverse complement.
GCAGTAATGCTTGGTTTGGCCTCGTGTCCAGGATGTATTGAGTTTCTTTTCGCTTTGGAATCCAGTACATAATTTTGGTTTAAAACTGAAGACAATAACTTAATTGCTCACCGAATCTTCTGCCGTTGTTTAGATTTTGATGAACGAACGCAACCATAACAATTGAACCAAAAACTGTAACGCAAACATATTTATAATCATCGAAGTGTTTCTATATGACCACTGATTATACAACTTGTCCCGTACTTAATTAATAAGCAAGGGAAACTGCTTGTAAGCACTGCTTATCCTATGTAATTTTTTTAATAGAATTAATAGAAATTGATCTTTATTTGTTTGTACGTCTAATCCCTGTCCACAAAGCGCCTACCACACGACTTTAAATGGGTCTTTTGGGTATCTTTTCTCATCGATTGTCCTGAACAAGAGCGATTTGCTGAAGTTGGAACGCAGCAGTTTCAGGTCGCATCGCCCATATCTTACAAACGACACACAAGGGCTTTAAATTCTGGTTCAAATTTCTGATCTTCAATACAACAGCCAGAGCTCAAGTGTCTGAGATTCAAGTGTCACTGGATTCATTTCAAGGACATGATATTGCTGGTAAAATCTACATTATGCGTTGTCCTTTAGAAAGAAATAAGGGGGGGACAGCTTGTTGTCCCCCTATAAGGGTATTCGAATCTACGCATCGGAATTCATGTACCTTATGGTGCCACATCTACTTGTATATTGCCTTTAAAAGTTAGAATCTACGTATTGTAATCCATGTACCTCATGGTGCCACATCTACTTGTATACTGCCTTTAGAAGCTAGAATCTACGTACTGTAATCTTACTGAGGACATTAGAATCATTGTGTTGCACATTACTAGAGTATATCATAGTCTACGAGTTACAGACTACTGTAAGGTCATCAAATTTAAATGTTGCGCTCTACTGTGTGCCGTAAGAATTCATGTGGTACAGCCTGTAAAACTGGTTCAGTCGAAACAACATTCACGATCTTCTCAAGAATTTCTCAACTACTGGCCATTGGACTTTCAGCTTCAAATGAATATATAGACAGGTTTAGGGCACTTCTGATGGATTTAATTGATGGCGAAAAATAAAAAAATTGCGCTTATGTTGGAGTGAATTGTGGTTCTTGTCAAGAAATGCGCATATCCTACTTTCGATGGTTTAAATATTTTAAAAATTGAACTTTCTTAATCTTAATGGGTTCATTGGATCGTGTTTAATACAGGCGGCTTGTTTGTACCAGTCTTATTATAACCATGACAAAAAATTTAAATGTTTTTGGGTTCATCCTTAGCAAAAAACTATATTCCAACTTTGTGGACATGGATTAACGCAAACTAGAGCACAAAAACGCACCGCAAATTTCCCTATCTATACATGGTAAAAAAAACCTAATTACATCCTGTTTTATCGATGCTCGCATGATACTAACTAGGGCCTTCCCTCGATGGTGAAATTTTGCAAAAGATAAATTGTTGGTTCACTTCGTAATAATAAACGTTCAGAGGATTTTATGTTGCTGACCTCAGAGCTCAGTTAACTATGCAGTCAACGCACAAGTGTAAATAAAGTGAATGTTTGCTTCATTTGCAGCCAGTTTACGAACGTATCTGGCACACAGAAAATATTTATTCGCTTTAGAAAACTTTAGGAAACTAAGCAACGCTAAACGTATGCATAAAATATGAAAACTCATATTTTGCTGCTAAACATGTCACAGTGAAGAGCACAGGCGTTGGCTGGGACCTCAAGAAAGCTATTAAAGTTAGTCTTAACCGCGACTCCAATGTTTCATAAGTAAAGAAAGTAAACAGTTTTCTATTTTACTGACATTTTATGGTAAAGAATGGGGTCAATAAATGAGACTGCCAGTGTTAAAAGAGTTGAAAATGATTTATTTCAGCATTAGTATAGACTTGAGACCACCTTGTACTTCCACATTTTCCTTCGAAGTTTAATGAAAGAGTGACATTCAAAATTCATTGTAGATTAAACTAGGAAAAGCAGCACGTAAGATGACACTAAAGAGATACTATGTTTTCCAAACCCGTGCACACGTAGACACACTAGTGACATTCACGTACCACACAGATACGTAGACACGCCAGACACACATGACTTATACGTAGACACTTCGAACACTCACGAATCTTAATCGTAAGATTTGTGTCCTAACGTAAGACCGTGACTACAACCAATTTAGAGTTGTCGACCGTGAACCAAGGTGATAATAATCATATAAGAGTGTACATTAAATCCTTGTTTTCCTAATAAGTGATCCTTTCGAATGTACTATTGATTTTCTTCTGACAAAATCGGTGTTACGTTTCCATGGATGTGCAGACTCTCGCAAATTTTCAAACAAGATTTCATTTTTTAATTTGATCGAAACAGCCCTAAGAACATCTTTAAATTTTAAACATTTATAAGAATGCGAAGAATATCGTACAAAACATTTACTTGTGAAATGGATGTTCCGAGCGTTCGCACATCATCAGCTAAGAAAGTACAGGAAAAAGTCGTTTTTGAAACGATGTAAGAAACTCGACATCACAATGTTGTATAAACTCGACAGCACAATGTTGTCTAAACTCGACATCACAATGTTGTATAAACTCGACAGCACAATGTTGTATGAACTCGACAGCACAATGTTGTATAAACTCGACATCACAATGTTGTATAAACTCGACATCACAATGTTGTATAAACTCGACATCACAATGTTGTATAAACTCGACATCACAATGTTGTATAAACTCGACATCACAATGTTGTATAAATAACGAAAATGAAGTAAACTTCCTATTGACCATTGAACTCGGAACAATTAAGGCGGTCATTCAACACTTGTTTTAACCTAAGGATGAAAAGAGATTAAAAAATCTTTGAAACAATTCAATTTGTACACAGAAAATAACGACATCAATAATCGTCCCAGTTCTTCAAGCGTTAAAATGCGAAGGAAATGACTCAATGTTTTTTTACTGAAGCAATGTCAATCGTTATAATCATAAATGTCTCAGTCTATAAAAAGACCCAGACAGAGCTAGTGTAACATACCAGTTCAAATGGGACAGAAGAGAATGTGATTCTCTTAATAGATATTACGTGACCAAGACTAGAATGACCTTGAAACAAAGATTTAACTGCTTACAAATATCTAATTTCTATTTTTAATTATTTCGGTATTGACCATAGTTGCAAGCAATCGAATAAAGATCACTCGGGATACTGCGATGGAGTTCTGCTACAAGATAGACCATTCCCAAAGTTCCAATTCCCAATATCTGCTCATCTTCAACGATATGCAAGCAGAGTTTAACTACCTACGCGATTTTTTTGTGACAATGATTTTCCTCTTGGAATCATAAACTCCCAAATTGAAAAATTTTTGTCCAGAAAGTATTGCGATTCCGACATTCCTGTTAAATGGGAAAATTTTCTATATTGCACTTTACCCCATTTCGGTTCTCCATCCGAGAAACTAGCCCGTGAATTAAAATCTTTATTCAGTAAGCATTTTTCAGAAGTAAGTTTACGTGTCATACTGATTAGCAAAGCAAATTATTGGTTCATTTTTTCGCTATAAGGACTCAATTCCCGGGCTCATGCGTTCTTCTGTGGTGTATAAGTATAGTTGTGCGCAGAGCGCATCGGCGTACGTCGGAATGATATCGCGCAATATTTACGCAAGAGTGGCAGAGCACCGTGGAAGGAGTTTTCGCACTGGTAACTTGTTGGCTCATCCTCCTCATTCAGCAATACGCAGCCACGCCGAGAAGAGGAATGTAATTATTCTTGATAGTGATTTCAAAAAAATTTACAGTTCTTTCCGTGATTTTAACCTTAGGATTTCAGAATCTTTGCATATTTTTAAGGAAAATCCTATATTAAACAACATGCTTAGCTCTTATCCCCTTCAGATAGTTTATGCATCGTTGTCCTATTTTTCATATATTCTGAAATTTATTATCGATCGTGTTTTCATGCTTACGTTAGATTGATTAATCCTTGTATTTTACAGAACTTTTGATGGAGCTGGTCTCCGAAACGTTTTCGATTCTTAGTTCTTTTTTGATTTAAAAAATAACTAATTTTATTAACATTTTCTTCGCTTCTAAATTTTTAATGAAATTACTTTTCCTCAAAGCTCTCTACGTCGTACAGGCTTTTTTTCCCATTACGGCAGACACATGCAGTTGACAGCTTGTGGCTACCAAACCTGCTGTTATTATTACTTTGGTGCAGATAACAATTGTAATAGTAGCAGTAGACAATAGTAATGTGAAATAACACAAACTACTGTTTCATTCAATAAAAAGACAACATTGTAAAAAAAAACATCTCACCACACTAACAGGGTAAAAGAAATCATATTCAATAGCATGATATAAGCTTCAAAATTTGAACAGTTGTGTCAAGGGAGAACTTGGTTAACAATTCAGACACATAAGGCTACCGACTTCGAAGCCATTTCATTATTGAATTTTGAATAACACTCCTCTAGATTGAATGATAACACGTTCAGCCACCACTATCCTTGTGAAAGAATAAGGCATGGTCTTGGCATACGTGTGAGCACTGGGTGTAAATAAAAGGATCCAAAGTTCATCCTATTTCCCCTAACAAGGCACATCTCAGGGCGCACAACTTAGTTAAGCCACAAGGAATCTGGGACTACAAGATTGTAGCACTCGCGTCCAGTTATTTTTTGGACAGAGTTGTGTGGCACAGGAGTGGATCATGCGCTAGTTGCGCTAGTGTGTCACCGGTATAAAAGCTTGTCTTCAGCTGAGTTCTCAGCAAGCCATATCCCACATGATCGTCCATTCTATTTAGACACTGAAAAGTACTTTGATGCTTCTATATTTGTTTGAGAATCTGCAGTTTGATGTTTACAACCACACCAGAATATTCCAAAGAGCGCAAATAACGAAGTATTTTCTATCATGCTCATCCTGATTTGACCAACTTGAGCGCCATATCCAACTTCGTAAATGCACATTTTGCATTTCGCAGGTCACCACCAAACGTTCTATAAGTATTCAGATCTGCATCCTACTTCATCACGACGTACGTATCATTAAATAATGGCAAACATAGGGAAGGTTAATGTTATAGACTGAACATCACAGGATACGGTGCGTGATTTATTCTAGTAAGACATGGTGTTGCGTGAGCACCAATACTACAGTAGACATACGTGAGGCAGTCCAAATCACGGTGAAGGCTCAAATGTGGTCCTTAGCTCAGTGGAACGCTCCTCCTTCTGTTCTCGCGACATTAAATGGCGCTGGGTTTCTTCCGCTCTTCCCTACATGAAGTGGCAAATTTGGCCCGTCCATCAGTAAATATTCTTGAAAGTTCAAGGCTCGTTTACTGAACTGATGTTCAGTTTACATGAGTTTGTAAGGGAGCAAAATTAATGTCCAGTGAGATCATCACAATGCGCAGATGTTTGGTTGTGTTTAATAACAGTAATCTTCCCTGACTCGTGTATCTTAGCTGGAGTTCATTTTCAATTGGCGAAGTGACTTATTCAGTTGAAATTGAAGTATTTTAACCGAAAAACAACAAGCTCTATTTTATGATTAACACTGGTAAAACAAATATTCATTAACTAATTAATTCATTCCCCTTGCTTGTATTCTATCTCTCATCACCCTATGCATAAAGTGAGCGCACAATAAATATTCAAAAGATAATTGCTTCTTTGCCCTGCAAGCAGTTTTTGCATGTTACATTACTTTGCTAGTGCAAGTAAAAAAGCACAATAAATATTGGTATGATAATTGCCTCTTTGCACCGCAAGCAGGGCTCACGCAATTCCCGCAGTTGCTGTGTGTAATAAAGTTGGTGCCAGGACTATGCTCTTCTTGGCCACAAGGAGGAGGCCAAGACCTTTAGGGGGTGACTGTTCTCATTACCATACCGCTAGTTTCGAATGAAAATCCAGTGTCCACTAATGTTTACTTAGCACAAAGGTTTGACGTTTAAAAATTTGCACCTTAAATTTACATGTTTAAAAGTTGCACTTGTACCTGAATATTAGGATTATGATGCAATATTTAAACAACGATTGACTTTCCATGTAACTCCTGGCTTGAAAAGGATTTGAGTATTGGAGTTTCGTACCTAAAAACACGTCGTACCTAAATCGTGCTGCCGAATATTATTTATAAAATAGCCAAAAATGGATTTCACTTCATTAAATATTTCTTACTTCGTTATCGTAGCTGTTGTGCTGTCGAATATTATGTATAAAATAGACAAAAATGGATTTAACTTCATTAAATATTTTTCTACCAATGTTCTATTTCCTAAATCAGCAGGTGAGAGGAGTTTGAACCTCAACATGCCCTAAAACAATCGTCTGTTTATTGGCTGTCACCCACATTATTTTTCCGCAAAGAGAGATGATGAATGGAGTTGGTCCTCAGTGTGCTGAGTGTTGTTTAAAGTTGCAGACTGAAACACGAGTCAAAATATCGGTCAAGGTTTTTTCGAAGCACCGAAAAAATTTCTTGGGGTTGTTTGCAAAATTTATCTTTCACTGGTTCGTGGCTGGACGTTTGATGGAAATGCTGAGGATACAATTACTTGACTGTTCTACTTTTCTTTGAAGCTATCGCCGCTTTGTTAACGAAAAACTCCGATTCGAATCGTTGACTGTTCAATGCTCAGGCCCTTTTTCCAAAGCTAAATGAGCTTAAGTAAACTGAGACGTGCGTCCGAAATTTACTCGAACCTCTCGAAAGTCCTTACTTATACTCTAGGAGTCGTAATCATGGTCTCGAGTTCACGGCTCCGACATTCTTGAGAATTCTGCTGACTCTGCAGCTCTGATTTGAACTCCAGAGGCTTAAGAATTGTTCTGACTCGGAGCCAGGCGTGCTAACTTCAACTCTCACTTCGACTCCACTAATATTACTTCTTAGTTCCAATCCAATCACATCGGCTCTTATCTGGCTCCGAGACCTGGATCGATTTAAACCAATTTCAGTCATCGTACCAGTGCAGCTGGTAAGTCCAATTAAAGAAATATTCGCGACTAGCGAACTCAACTTAGCTACGCTTCTTTTTTGCAACACGTCCTTTACCTGATTTACTGCTGTGAACTTGAAACTGATTGAAATTCAGTCGGAAGACCTGACAAAAATCAGTTGCCTTCTCCAAGGCCCCTCTCGCCAGCGTGCTTATATGGAGCCGTCTCGTCGGTGGCCAGCAAAGAACAAAGTCGCGATTTTGCAAAGCCCCTCAGAAGACAAATCTATTCCGCTGGAGTCCTTGATTTGTGCTCTTAACGTCTTCATTACTTTCCGTGTGATTTATGAGTCAGTTGAGACACTCCCTCTCCGTCATACTCTTCTGTTCCCGCTCTAATGCACCCATTTTTCTGCCTTTCTGCTCCCTTCACGGTGCTACTTTTTTCCTGCATGGAGATGAGTCTCTCTCGGAAAGGAATGTTCTTTTCATTGCACGTCTCTAGGAAACCTAAAGGCAACAATGAGCTTAAATATACTGCTTCGAACTACTGGTCTCAACTTGCTGCTGCATTTTTAGAGTTGCGCAATTACCGTTCTTTTGAACATGTGATGGAATTTTTTCGTTACTAATTCCATGCTCAAATACCCTCACTGTTTAATATGAAAGTTCAATTTGAATATTAAACTCCCTTTTATTTTGAGATATGGTGTTTTACACTCAACAGCTCCAGGAAAACGTGCAGGGGACAGTTTTGAATATTCTCATTTTCTTAGAAATGTTTTCAAAACTCTTTTAAGATTTATTTCTCCCTTTAACGTGCTAAATACGATTCACTTCGAATTAACATGTCCTAGTCAAATAGAACTAATTGAAACCATATCCGTTTAATGATTTACATACACTACATTTGTTAAACAAATCTATCATCGTCACAAAATGTGGTATATTATTATTCACCATGTTTCGCAACTTCATTTGGTAAACGCTCAGGTTCAGTCAATTTAATTTCTCAGAGAACGCGTTAGGCAGGTCCAAATTTCTGGCGTTTCCAAAATTCATGGAAGGGAACTGCAACAACCCTGCACGACTCTCGCCTTGCGGTTTCAGCTCGGCACTAAACCAACGGCCCGTGAATTTCTCCTCCAGACAAGTCCGAGTCTCTTTTCTTCTTGTCCGACTGTCACTAAGGAAAATTATCAGTCGATGTATCTCAGTTTATTGATTTTTTCTGGGAGTACGGAAGTCGAAATCTTTTGTCTCGGCAGGCAGTAGACCATGAAATTTATGGTGATTTCATTATCCAGGCCTTAGCTCTGCAGCGTCCGCTTTCGGGACAATATTAAGGCGTTTGTTTCAATTAGCAAGCGGCGATGGGGACTCTTATGACCGACAAAACTCAATGCCATCTATAGTCTAAACTTAGGGGAACTCACCATCAGCTTTTTCAAGCGTGCTGGAAAGTGGACTTGTTTTATGGGAAAGGAGATCCAATTATTAATAAGAGCCTCACGGGTTGAGGTGTGTGTGAATTTCGTTGATAGATATAATCCCAGGTTTTTTAGGCAGTAATTGTGCGTAATTAACTTTCATCTAAATTTTCTACAACCAAAGGATATTTATCGTGGTTACACCGTGTTCAATTCTTGTTCAAAATTCTTGTTCAATTCAAAAAGAGGTGATCTGGAAGTCATGCAGTCAAACAAGCAACTTTATTCTGCATTTTAAGGGAAGATACTAATTATCTAAATTAGTGATTCTTGTGAGTTTCAATTCTTATTTTCTAGCTCAATGATGAAAATTTCGATTCAGATTTAATCATTTTCTGGGCTTGTTGATGGCTTGTTGGGTTATGAATGGAAATGACAGTTCTTTTTTATCCTATCGTGAAATGACCATTTGTTTTTTGCTCGTAACAAAAGGTACGTAAATTTTTTCATAAGATTCACTAAGATATATCACTAGTCTACCGGCCAGTTTCATCATGAAAATAACACTGCGATCACACATCTATATTTTTTAGCTGGCTTAAAAAATACTCAGAGTGTCACACTTCTTAAATGAATGAAACGTTGTGTAAAATTTAAGCGGAAGGCATAGAAGGCATACTGAGGGTATGTCAGAAGGCCAATAAGAATTATTAGCTGTCTCTCGTAGACAAATGAATAGAAATTTTAGTGCTAAAATTTCCCATCATATGAAGCGTGTCTCCAAAATGATTCACGCAATTACACTTTGAAACTTCCTACGACAGATAACTACATGTTTGATACAATTGTACCTTTAAATTTCAGCGTCGCTCATTTCGTTCGGGCATCAGACACCATTCATCAAAATGATTTGATGCAAACATTTCAATTAACATTCAATTGAGCGACGGCCTATTGAAAGTATCTTCGAATTAGGCTACAAAGGCTTTTAATTTCACCGGCACAGTTGTTTAGGGCCACTCAACTTGTAAAATAACACGCCAACTTTCACGTAAGATTTTTTAGTGTGGAAATTTTCTATGTGGATTTGATTATAAATTGCTGTTGTATGGAAGTGAATTGGTTATTTTAATCATGAGCCAAAAGGTAACCAGAAGCATACCATGAGAAGCTGAGGACCCTCATAAGTTATGCTTCTGCGTGCGATGCTCAGACGATCTCTGAGCTCAGACGATTGCTTTGATTCGAGAATCCGCGCACGCGTCCGAAATTTAATGTTGCTGCACAAGGGCATATTTGAAATCAATTGTTTCTTCAATGGTTGAAAAATGATTCATTGAAAGGGTTGCACAAGCAACATTTCTTAATTTGAACTTATCTATAGAAATCGTATTCGGGAGTTTATGTTGCTCCTTATTTGCCTTTTTGATGACCTGTTGTAAAATAGTATCTTTTATTATACCTATGAGGACATTCCCTTTCATATATTTGGTTATTTCCTGAGAATCTTCAAGGCTATTTTCGTAAAAGAAGCTTTCTTACTTGGAGCTCACTTAGATTTACCTTCAAGTTATTTCTGCTGAAGCCATCTCCCTTCCTTTCCACTGTGCTCAAAATCACTGAGAAAGTCACCAAGAAATATCTTCGTACGACTTCATTCCCAAATGACTTTGGTAAATTTAAAATGGCTTGTCATGCCTCAACTTTGGAAATTGGGAGTGGCCTGAGCTTCACATGTCCTTCCCTTATTTTTTTCGAGCAAGTTGTGGTTCAGTAAGGAAACCATGCACCGTGCAGAATGCGAAATTCACTCTAGGAGTTTCAAATTTAATCCGCGAATGTGCTCGTCTGAATTACAAACTGTGCCTGGATCGCCTTACTTGACGGCCAACAAAAAAGAGATGCGAGAGAGAATGTAAATGTGTTTCTCGTCAGTTATTCATCCCAGTTATGTTGGTAAATTGCGTTACGCCTTGAGTTGTGACGTATAAAAAAGGTGGGGGACATCAGACAGGTTCGAAAACGCCATTTGAAAGACAATTCAAAAGCTGGCTAAAATTTTTGAACTGCTAGTAATGAGTAAACGTTAAAGTAGTAGGCATGTTATATGCCCAATTTCAAGATCCCTCAAAACATCTATTTTTACTCCCCCTGATGAATATGGCTCTGTCATTAGAGGAAAAACTGAACTTTCACTTCCCAGTAAAAAGCTCGGAGAAGCGTGTAATGTCATAGGTGACCTCTGTTTTGGAAATGCAAATGTATTAAGTGAAACGAATAGAACGACTTCAAACTCTTTTTTTCAGTCAAGCAATACATTCCAGGAGAAGTTGTAATACATTGCTATGTTCCAGGAGAAGAAATTAAACGAAGTAATTCACTGATTTTATTCACAAGTTAACTGATTTAAAATAACTTCTGAAATTCGCTACCTTGCAATGCACGTGCGCAACATGATAACGCAACATTAGCATGATGCGATGGCATGATGCGATGGCATGATGCGATGGCATGATGCGATGGCATGATGCGATGGCATGATGCGATGGCATGATGCGATGGCATGATGCGATGGCATGATGCGATGAATAACAAAAAAATCTCCTGGAGGCGCTTCACTTGACGAAAAATGCGATTTACCTGTAATATAGGCAACGTTGTTGCAGGAGTTCCATAAATTTTTGTTGCGGTTCAGATAATTCAATTTGACTAAAATAAATAGATAATTCGACGGTAGGAGTAGCAGTAACAGTAACAGTTAACATGTAGGGGACACAATGAGCCGAGACTCTAAGTAATCAAATTTGTTAAAATCATGAGTTGTTGTTACCTTTTGTGTTAGGTACTCAGGTACTACCGGGCTAGCATTATCTTAACCTTCCTAATTCGATTAAAAATCTTCGTTGTGGATCGAAGGCACAATTGATGGGCAGTCCGAGCAATACACTTGAGTCTTACCTTATATTTCTTACCTTATTATACCCTTGGTGGGTTTGTTTATCGACTTGTTGGTGTCCGCTTCTTCCGTCTCTCTGCCACGCTCATTAGGATGCTTAGGAACCGTATCTGTGGTACGAGTTTTACCAGTGCATAAGTAAAAAAATATTTTTAACGCAGGTACTATGTATTAGGTTTAATATAACTGCTTGTCATCCACATCTGGACAATTTTTTCAAGGAAAATATTGAATTCCGTTATTTTTGAAGGGTAGTGTACACTAGTATATCAATAAATATATGAAGCTAGTCATGATTTTCCACCTAGAAAATTCATGATGCAGAAATCCACAAAAATGTATGATGTTCTTGAAATTGTATTAATTTTATTTGTGTAAATATATCTTATGAATACAGTGACTCCATTTCATTCCTTGGGCTTTGGATTTAAAGCAAAAAATAGCCAAATGAATTGCAATAAATGAAAATCTATCAAATTCATATTGATCTCACCAAAGTTCTGAAAGCGCCCTCAGCTAATATCTTTTACTAGTGTACACGGCTCGTCAAAAATGACGGGAATTGATATTTTCCTCAAATAAAGCTTCGTGATGTGGATGCCAAACAAATATATCCATCCTAATGGTGCTCTAAATTAAAACATTCTTGTACTAGTGCACTGGTGAAACTCGTATTTCGGATACGGTCATGAAGCATCCTGAAGAGCGTGACAGAGAGACAGAGCAACCTAGATCTATACATTATTATTTATCATTAGCCAAGAAGTGTTTGAAAAAATTTTTTAAGTCTTTTTCTTCTCACTAAGGTGGATTTTTTCGAGCAATAAATTCAATTTTCATCCCTGCAGTATTTTATGCCCCACAAACGTAAGTGAACCGATGCCAATTTTTAATACCATTTGACTGGCATTTAAGACACAATTGAAATACGAGTAGACATGAATTATCGTGAATGTTGGAGACAGGAGACATAAATTTAGTGAATTATTACAGTGGGAACGAGGGTTGCCTCAGCTAAAGACGTATAATTCAACACGCTACCAAACCCCTGTTACGTAAACACTACAAAGTAATTATAGCCTCTTTGTTAGGGTTCAGATAATTTGACTTGACCAAAATAGAAAAAAAATTAAGAAAGTATCAAGAAAGTTTTAAAGGTTAAATAAACTATTACTATCATTAAATATTTCAGCAGGCCTTCTCTGCCATGATCACTGAAATGCTTCCTCTACTGTACATTCGTAGAAGTCATTTACGCATTTTCTGAAACAACAAATCACGTGAACCTGCACAAATTTTGCTCGTATGTACAGAGTGTGCTCTAGCTTTATATCTGCCAGACCAGTAAAATGTCGATGTTGCACAACGCTTGGTCTTATCACGTTTGGAAACGATGTTTTACGGACAGTTGTGCTATTCCCTTGAAAGACAAGAAAATTTCCTATTTTCTCTCGAGATTGACGCCGTGGCCGAGCTGACGGCGGGCGGTGGCCGCTTTCGGTTCGTCCAATAAAAAGCGCCAAGAGGGTAAGTTCAGTAATTTCTCTAAGAAATTTGAAGCCAAGAACAGGATGACGGAGATCCCAGTCGTGGCCATGCAGTGTTTTGAGCAGCGTTGACGATGAGCAAATTCGATTCCCGATATTGCCTTGTCTTTGGGACACTCACAAAAAATGATGCTCTCCATGACACTACAAAAAATTGAAACTGGGACTCACCCCGCCGGAAATATTGGTTTCTGCGAGACAAAAACACAACTGCTGCAGGGACAGATTTACGGAAGCAAAGCGAGTGCAACGTATTGGTTTCCTTTTCCTGAAATTTGCCAAGAAAAATTCATCATAAAGAACTCGAGAGTTAGGGCGGCTTAGATTTCATGACATTTTTTGTAAGCTTTTGTGAAGTGGGTGTCAAATGTTATAGATATCTAGTGTGGAATTTGTCGTGACTCTGCAGAACGACGGTGTCATCTAATTCCAAAAATTTGTATATGAAAATTTGATCGACAGGCTCTTTGCGGGGTGGACTAAACCTAGTATTGTGTGTAAAAATGTGACTTAGTATGGCAGTCAAAATTACTTTACTTTAATGAGCTAATCAATTCAAATGCTGTGCAACACTATAGTCGTATTCATCAATTGAGCGCGGCCTGTTTAAGAGCACTATGTGAAGGAAAATTGCAAAGTAATGCTCCTTCTAAGAAAGATATTTTCTCAAACATTTCAGAATTCTTGCTCGTTCAGTAAGGGTAAACTTAAAAGTTTCCTGAAACTTCAGCTTCTTAAATACGTTGGGAGGGAGAGAGAGGCAGCGGGCTTTCACGGCTCACGCCCGCTAAAGGCTTCTTCAAAATAATTGCGGCGGCTCCGGCGTTTCTTGTAAGCTGAAATATACGAGCTCTTCTTAAGAGTTGAAGCGCAAAGTATTTCTTAGGAAGTGGCAAAAGTAAGGCTGGGTACCATTGTAGGCCGCGCCGCAAATTGTGGTTCTAGGGCGCCTTTGTCGGAGGCCATAATTACGGGATCCAGCATGTATGACTGCTTCTCTATGCAGCAAAAACTTGTACTCAACAATAATTGCACTCATTGTGGTGTTTTGACTGGGAATGTAGGAAGAAAATCGTGATTAAACACTTTGAGTGCCGCGTATTGCTATCGTCAGGTATCCAGCCTGTCTAACAAATTTTAAAGCATAGTTGCAGTTGAAGTAACATGCTCATTTCAACTCATGCTAGTGATCTTGGGTTCAGTGCATACATGATAAACACGGCATACATTTAGTAACATGAACAGTTAATTCGTGTGCACCCTACATTCAAAAGAGTTTTGAATAGGGTGAAACTTCTTGAAGAAGTTAAACAAGGAGGTCCTACTAGTAATTTGAGCGTCTTCTTATATTACTCAGCATAGAACATGAACAAAAATAATTGAGATGCATCTTTACAATCGAAAAACCATTAAAAATATTTTCTAAGTGTGATGCCTCTTCTTTACTCGTACGCCCTCTGATATAAAAGCAATAATAATATGGCAATCATTCGCTAATGTATTTCTTGTAATTACGAGATAAAAAATATTAGCAAGACGATAAAACAACTAAAGAAGTGACAAGGAGAATTAACGATGCTATGAGAAAATTGTCTAGGCGAGAAGAATACGACAATTTTGTAAAAGAAAATTACATGACCTAAAAAAAAAATGAACAAAGTCGAAACAAAAACTGCCACAGCAACAGGCAAAACAAAGACAACGACAAGACAGTGAGGGAACTCTACTAGGCCACAAGAAAATTATAAAAGCATGAATAAAAAGAAACATTCATGGAGAAAGTTGATGCTCTGATTATATTCTATCAATCAACACTGTCTCTTGATCCCAGAAATACCTGAACGCGCGCAGAAGAAGCTATAACAATAAGAAAATAGGACGGGTCGATCGTGTGGCTGGAACTCGGAGCGAATTAAAAGCAGGGATCCCGCAAAAACAATCCAATCATCTGAGCCAATCACAGCTGCACCCTCAGGTTTTGTCTCGGATTTGAAAAATGGAAAACTGAACCATTGCTGCTTTCTTGTCGTCCACGGTTTTTGGATCGGCCGTTTTATCGCCGAAATTCTCAAGTTGAGTCTTTTTTCGAATAAATTTCGACAATGGGAAAGTAATGGAATTTTTTTTTTTATAAAGTTTACGTTGATACGTCGATGGTTGTCAGATGCTAAGTGGTCTTTAGAGTCCAAGTTCAACTGAAAACGCTCAAACATTTCGGTTTTAGCCTTAAAAAAAGCCAAACCAACACCACTGTCGTCTTCATCTGGTAACACTGTCGTCATAATCTGGCAACGCTGTCTTCATCATTTAGCTACACTGTCTTCATCATCTGGCCACACTGTCATCATCATTTAATTACACAGTTATCATCAGCAACACTATTGCCATCATCTGCCGACACTGTTATCATTTGATGACTCTATCATCTGGCTACACTGTCGTCATGTTCTGGCGACATTTTTGTCGTCGTCTGGCAAGACGATTGTCATCATCTGGCAACACAGTCATCATCTGGTGGCACTGGCGTGATCATCTGGCAACAATGTTATCGTCACCTGCAAACACGGCTTTTATTTTATCGTCTGTTTCACTGAAATGCAGCTCGTGAGGAAAAGGTTTCTTTTTAAATCTCCTCCGAACTAATCCAGAAAAGTGTGGGAAAAGCTAGTAGTTGAGTGCTAAAGAAGTACTATTTGAAAGTAGGGCTCTAATTATGCTATTCGTATTGGTACCTACTTCGGCGGTAACCATACTATGTACTAGATAAGAGATCATTTGCTATATGTATTGGTACCTACTTCGGCGGTACCTTTACTATGTACTAGATAAGAGATCATTTGCTATATGTATTGGTACCTGCTTCGGCGGTACCTTTACTAAGTGCTAGATAAGAGATCATTTGCTAAATGTATTGGTACCTGCTTCGGCAGTACCTTTACTATGTAATAGATAAGAGATCATTTGCTAAATGTATTGGTACCTGCTTCGGCAGTACCTTTACTATGTAATGGATAAGAGATCACTTATTGAGAAGTACATTCTGCATCAATGTGCCATGTTAGTCTTCATAAAGTGCGATCGATATTTTGCTAGATAGGGAAATACACTGTATTTCTGACATATTGTCATATTATTATGTTAGTGTATTATATGTTATATTATTTTTATTATATATTATATTATTACATCATGTATTATATTGTTATACCATATTATTAAATTATATTACTAAAATCATAATATTCTATTATTTTATTTAAATCATATTATGATGGATTGAGCCAACATGCGACATGGTCGTGGTTCTGTTTTCGTAGTGGAGACATGCTGATGTCGCAGTCTTTATCTAGAGAAATAGTGAAAGAAACTAGTACTTAAAAGTTAAATTCAACTCTACCTTTCATTTGGTTGATGCTGAAAAAAATCGCTTCATGCTTTCATTACCTGCAATGTCATGCACAATGTCGATTTCGAAGCAGCCCCACATTTATAACAATCAACGAAAACTTTTTAGAGGGTGTCGTTCTATAATTGTTATTAACCATCCTAATTTTTTTTCCGCATTCTATCTGGTCGGAATAATACACAGGAGATGAGGTTCAATTATTAGGAATACAAGTGCAAAAAATGAAAACAATAATCCACTGCAAAACCTAACACTGTACTTGAGAAAACGACTGCATGGAAAAGGCTAAATTTTACGCGGACCAGATACGGGTTGTCAGTCTAACGCTAGTATAAAAGCCTTTCATGCATACTTAAACTAGAGAAGAACACCTTATTGTGACTGGGAAACTTGAAGCCATTTGTAAGTTTCTCACTTCCTTGCCTCAAGAGCCCGCTTCAGGTCACAAGGCTCTTACCCTCTGCTTTCCGCGCTATCGCAACTTCTTGACGCCGGCATTTCTCAATTGTCTCCCACTCAACTACATTAATATTCATGGCATTAAATGAACAGCAAGAGCAGCTTGAAGTTTCCAAAGGCTGGCAATGGTGGCCTAGGTTTTAAAGCTGACGCTGTAAACATCAATAAGCGCAGGAACTGCACCACCGCACCGCCGCGTATCATAATTTGTGCAAAGCCACCACGGTCGCCGAAATTTATGCTCAGGGAACCGGTGGATCTGATTAACCCTGGGCCTCTGTATGCGGCTGTTGAGTCTGGGGCGCGAAGTAATTCAGGAGTTAGATACTGCAGGGGTGTATTGTGTCGGAGTATTACTGCAGAGGTGTATTGTGTTGGAGTGTTACTCCAGGGGCTCTTCGCTCGCTGTACACACGAGCACAACTGGCGGCAGTTGTGGTGTTGGATGCTAAGGAAGGGCATTGAGTCGGACTATTGCCTCTCGTAGTCTGTATATCCGTGCCATTTACGTACGCATGTGCAATTGACTCAGTTCTAGAGACTACTGAAGCACATCGCATTGGCGTCTTAATTGTGTCATTGAGCGAATGCTGCACAGGTACAATGGACCAAATTTGGTTCTGAAATAGCTTTCCCAAAAGACTCAAAGTTGAGAAAGTACGCTTTACTCGCAAATTATAATTTATGCATATTTAATATAAAGCAATCATGGGTCATCCTCCTCAGTACAATGGCATGTAATAACATTCGCTGCAAATCTTTGATTCGTTTTGTGAAAATAATTGAGTCGTTATCGAAGGTTAATCACAATTGTAGTAGGATGTCAGTCTTGAAGTTTATAATGCGAAATTCAAGTTCAAACAATTGAAAGGAAATCCAAAGTCGACGCCACGAGACAATCACTGTGTTTGGTTGAATACTCTTAATCTAGTCTTGTGAGCAGATTCAATTCGTGTAAATTGAACTGAAATAAATTACTCATTGACTGACTGGAGGAGGGAGGTGCTTTGTTTTACAGCATTATAGAAGTGTGCAAATGAAAGGAACTGAACAGTTAGGTAACACAGAAAGATTTTGTGCAGGTTACCTTTGTTTTGCATGAAGTTACATAACATGCTCATACGAATGAACAAACTGAAGCAGACAATATAGAAGAGTATTGAAAAAGTTTTCTTTCGGTCATTTAGTTTCTGTTAGTATTTCACCTCTCTCACAAGTGACATGAGAGATGAAAGCAAGCTCTCAATTCTTGACTATAAATAGCAAGGGTAACGAGAATTAAAAATTTCGGACTCTTGAGCCTTTTGACTACAAATAACACATTCAGTGTGGTTTATACTTTTCTTCCTCTTCCTTTCATCGTTATTTTACAAATGTGCGGTTATTTCGTGCGGTTATTCATATTATTTCTCTTTCGCGTCGAAATGTTTTCATTCTGCACACGGAAGCAAACTTCGTCAATGACTGCTACAGAACAATGTTAAAATCGCCGCCAGGATCTGCGCAAATTGGCGCAGAAATACCCGATTACAAATGACAATTCAGCTCAGTAACGTGTGCAAAAGGGCAGAGTGCAGCAGTATCTTGAAGCTCCAACGCGGCTGCAGAAAACGGCGCAGTTTCACGCAGGGCATTTGCCCCGAGGGCAACTAGCGCGGTCGAGTGGACATGTTTGCGCAGTCGCTGCTAAGTGCCGGCGCTGCCAGTCACAAGAATGTTGCGCTTATTGACGGCGACGAGCTTTAACACGTTGACTGCGATGGGGTAAAGCTGAAGTTCATTATTAAACTCAAAGTTGAAGTCAAAAAGGTACGAACAATTTTATAAATATCAAACAAAAATTGTGTCCATTAAATATCATAAATTTCAAAGATAGTTAAACGACCCATTGACGTGTCGTTTCGCAGCAGGAAGAACTTAAGTAAGACCCATTGATAAGTCGTATCCTTTTCAACGTGTTTAATAGTAGTCAGTTAACTGTTGGAGAATTTTCAGCATTTTCGAAGGGACAACGTTTACAAAGTATCATTTTTCTATGAGAGGGGGGAGAAGGTGGTCATTCAGATAATCCACGACGTGATCTCGTTTAGCTTTGTAACCATGATTAGATTGAGTAGTTGTTCTACACTTATTGGAAAGCCAGCTTAACCTCTAACATGCTGTTATAGTTTTAGTAATAAGTTGTCCATCAATTGCCTATGTCACGACATGATTCAGACATTTCATTATCTGATTTACGATAAATGTTTTACAAAAAAACCATCTCGACAGTCAGTGACACCGATATGGCAGCAAAAGCTGAAAAATGTATTTAAATAGGAAGAAATACAATATTTTATTTTCATTTTATTTTAAAGGGTCTTTGTCATTTTCAAATATCATATTAGCAAACAAAGGTATTTAGGAATAAAGAATACAGAGCACAACCTATCAGCAAATTAGATTTTATTATGCCTTCTATGGCCCAAGTCATGATGATCTTTTTGTGTTCCTAGTTTTTAGAGTTGAACATCAAGCAAACAAATTCTTGTCCGATGATTTCATTCTGACGGCCTGACGTTCAATTGATCTCTGAAATTTCCAGCTAAAATTTCAATGGTGTAATGTACTGCATGTTCAATTGGATAATGTTAGGTTTAGAAATCTTTTAAGCAATATTTCCGGCAGAATTTGAATTTTAAATTTTAGAAAGTAACTCAGAACGGTAAATCAAGAACTCTCAGTCCTCAGGGAACGAATATTTTGTTATTTTTTCGGCTTCTTTTGCATTACCCATGAAATTTCATAAGATCAGTGAATGTCCGCGTAATCTAAACATGAAAGAACAGCATCACAGTTTAAAACTTAAGGTCAAGTCTACCGCCCGAGGCACGTTTGGGAACGCTCTGCTGTTCCGTGCACGTACGCTGGCGCAGAAGTTGTGCTGGTAAAAACTTTTTATTCCGGCCAGTAACGTTCTTTAATTGACGATACAGAAGAAGTAAAAACATTTTTCCGGATCTAATGATCAGTTTTAACTTTCGTGAGTCAGGTTTTCACCTCATGATTACTCATATTCTTCACGCATGTCTTAACGCTTTACACGCTCAAAGGAAACACGCGTCAGACTGAAGTGGAGTCCGTCCATCACTGCTGGGATGCTGAATCGCTTCACTTCCACTCACTTAGCACGAGAACTGCTTTCTCACTGCTGTTATTGCGCAGTGTTTTTTTATTTTGGCCTGAATTGGAGAGGTGGCTTTTTGTTCTGAGGGAAATTCAAGGATCAGAAGAGGGACGAGTAAACACTGAGTGCTCTAGAGCCAAAGCAAATACGGGGTCGCGATAGCAAATCCGCCAGCGCCCCAGTTTTTGGAGCAAAACCGGATTAAGGCAGGTCCATTTAGGAAACCTTTCAAGGCAATCGAGATTGACCTCCCTTTGAAAATTCTTGATGAATCTTCATGGTGAAAAAGAGTGCGGCTTCGATGGCGATTCTTATAAATAGGGAAGCAATCGCCATGAAAACCCTTCAACATCCGAACTGGCGCACAGACTTCCACTTGCGATTGTGAAAACCATCAACTGCAGATTCTAGAAATTTGGTGACGTCGTTTGAAGCATTGCCGAACTTTATTACCGTGTTCTACACTTCGACCTGTACGTTTTGATAACCCACTCGCTTTATGTAGTTAACGCAACGCTCACCTGTTCAATATCAATCTTTTATTTTCCTCATTAACTACCCCAGTTTCTCCTTTACCTTTCGCAGTAAACCCTGTGTTAAATATCTCACCGTTTATTTCCTTTGTTACACCCTGACACAACCGTTAGAGCATGGTGATTTGGGTAATTATACTATGGCCTAGTTATTACTTGACACTATGAATTATGATTTGAATTGTGTATGAATCATTAAATTCTACTCGTGTGCAAACTTTTTTCTTTCAAATAAGTCTGTGGAAGCAGTACAGTAAAACAACATTAGCAAGGGAGCCTTAAATTTAGACATGGCGTTTGAAATTTTTGAAGAGCAATACCCCAATGTACGAAACTTGGTTTTGTTAGTGTCGTTGCTTTAATTTGCTTTCAGCAAGGCTTCTGGAAACTAAATAGGATCTTTAACTTGAATTAGAGAAAAAAATATAATGTAATATTCTCAAGCCAAGACTGGTCTTGAAGAATTTACAAGGGAAATGATTGAAGTCATTAAGGAAATTTTGGAAGTTTTATGCACATAAGTATTACGTATATGACATACGTGATTGATAACAAATACGCTTTCATAGTGTTGAACTGTTGTTGTTACTCACTGTAGTAATCATTGCCAAACAAATTTCGATAAGCGTCAGGCACAGAGGAACTTTAATATAAGCTCGGTTTCCTCAAAAATTCCTCAACCTACACTGCCATGAAACTCTGCAAAATAAACCCATCACGTCGGCATGCAGGTGAAAATTAAATAACTACTTGCTTCCTGAGCCGTTCTTTTGCATGAATTAGCATAGAAACTAGGAAATTTTGCTCGTGCACACCTCTTCTAACGCTCCTTAGCGACAATGTGGACACGGCGCAGTCACGCAGATAAGCATTCGTTTCGTTCGCAACTGTTGAGAGAGCTTCACAATAAATGGGTGTTCATTTCGATGAAATGATAAGTGATTATCTTTGTATTCTAAAACGTATAGAACTAGAACAATTTCGCAAAGTTAAAAAGTCGGAAAAAAATTTATGAACAATTGACTCTTCACTTTGGTGGAATGAGCTCGAAATTCCAGATAACAGGATCCAAGGGAAACAAAATGGTTTTGTGCTTCTGAAGTTTTTGATCTACAGCGGTTTACAGTAGACAGCTCACCCAATTAATTTGCGTCAAATTAATGTTACAGTGAAAAAATTGTCAAAAAGAAGCTACCGGTTTCTTTTTTTATTGCAGTTTCTGATACAAGAGATCATGTTTTTATTGTATTTCCTCACACGAGAGACCATGCTTTTAATGTTGAAAACCTTGATAGTCGGCAAACAGTTTTTCCCAATCGCAATTCCAAAGTTTCCAGTTCAGAAACTTTGAAATCAGTCACATGTACCTCCCCTTATTTTATAGAATAACATTCTCTCACGCTGTCTTAAAATCATCCTCCATGGGGATATTGTGAGTCGAAATGAACACTTACGAAATTAACATGGGTTGATAGCGAGGAAAACATGAGAACAGTGAAAAATCTCTTTTTGGTTGCTCCGTTCCTCACTACCACAGCTTTTGCTGGAGACGCGATGACGATGTGAGCCTCAGTTTCCAGTCGCATCATGCGGTGCTGGTCGGGAAACATGGAAAGTTTCCTTGCAACAATGAGCTGACGCCCTAAAGGTGCAGACGTCATCTGTACAGCGGCTCTACCCAGTTACCTATTATTCATACCAGTCTAGGGAGTGTGTCCAACGGAAGCAATGATCAACAAGCTCATCATCGGTGGAAAAAAATTCTATTCTATGTCTGTGAAACATATTAAAGGATGCAAGGCCCCTTTTCCTTTTACAGCATCATTATCTTGCATCTATGAAAGAAGTTAGCTCTTTTATATGAGTTACAAACTGAATATGGCGGGAAATGAAACCTTTTGTTCGGAAGTCTAAGACCACGAAGTCTGAGTATCGTCAGAGTATCGTTACTCCACTCGAACACGATGTAGAAATGAGCTATCCATGTTTGAAGCAAGAAGTGTTGCTGACCCACAGTGTAGCACCTCTAAGTTAAGATGCGATGAACGTAATACCTGCACGGCAATCGACGAATGGATCGAATTTCCTTTGCTGTTTGCGACTGGTTTCTTTCCAGACGAATAGCTGCCCATTGCAGCGAGCTATTAAGCCTTCTTAGCGTCAGAGGAATTACAAGAATACTTCAGAAAGGACAATTTCGGATTGGAGTTTGAGAAACTGTTTGCAAGTTGTTTCGTAGACGGCATTTGAATTCGGGGTTGGTACAAGAATTCTAGCTTTGAATATTGCTCATTTCCGATGTGAATAAATGATAACAGTGTGGTTCATTTGCTTCCGTTCTTACACGAAAACAAATGCATTATGCTCACTCTCTACTTAGATATCTCAACACAAAAACGAACACTTCAATTTGGACAATTCACGAGAGGTTCTTAATTGCCAGTCAAATTTCTGTTGCTTAAATTAATCAGTTTGAGCAATCATCAGTTCACCAGCGATTCAGTTCACTAAGCTTCTGGATGAGCAACTTTATTCACCTTGAACTGCTGTACAATGAAATGACATGTTAAAATTTAGGAGATGCACGCAAGTTTTACTGGTCGATAGTTCTGTAAACGCTTACACGTGAAGTTCAAAAGCCAAATTGACAGATAAAATCCATGCAGATTTTTTTCTTCTGTATTTTTCGTAGTGAAACAACGTAAATGCTAACTTTTTAACTCACCCCGTGGTGTTTGCTCCAAGTAGATTAGTAAAGACAAGAACAACACGGCCAAAGTCTACGCAACTGACCTCAAGATTGCACACTAAACACAACAGCGCTCGAGACGTATCGTCCAAATGGCAGAGCAAAAACAACGGCAATTAGAGGAGTGTTGGGCAGAGCAAGGACCGACAGCCCGAGTTTTATCACGGACGCCAGACCAGCCGAGGGGAATATTGGCGTGGGTTTTCTCTAGGACGCTAATTGCTATCGATAATTCCCCAGCGATAGATTGGGCTTATTTTTGCTCCTACATAAAGTTCAGTATCCAACGGGATAAAAAGATCGGATTCGCTCGGAACGGGGGGCCCTTTAAATAAGAAGCCGCAGATAATACAAAGGTGAACTTTGGCTTCGAAATCCGCTGCTGCCCAACTTGCTTCTGATCCTCGAGTTACGGTACCGATTTTTAGTTTGTTATGCCCCCATTAGAGGGAGTATGAACTTGCTTCTTTATTGGGTAGCATCTATTGCAGAGTTTGGGGTTAGGATGAAAATAATATGTATTATCCATTCTTACTAAATCGGTAGGGCTTGAGAGAACATTTGGCGCTGTTATTGATCTGTGGGGGATTAAAGTTTATATTTTGTAGTGTAACATTTGCGACTAATACAGAACGAATTAACGTAAATGTCATGCACTGTTCAAATTTTTTCCCCATTCTCTATTTACAGATGGATTAATTCGTAAAAAGTCGATCCTCTTCCTTTCGTTGCCAATGAACATTGACTTAGTTATCAAATTGTTATCCATAAACTGTGAAAAATCCAGTTATTGTCGAAAAATCTTGAAGCTTCCATGATAGGCTTAGAAATATCTTTTGTCAAAGATATTTCTATAAATATTTATAGAAATATCTTTGAAATATCTTAGAAATATTTTGAAATAATGACGGCAATGCTTAGGTTTGGTTGACGCTCACAAAACCTGGAATTTTACGTGCAGTGTTTTCTTGGTGTTTAAAAAATGAACTCTTCTATAATGTGATCTAGAAAATAGGAAAGGTCAGTTCACTCATTATATTCAATTCATTAAAGGTCAGTTCACTCATTAAATTCCTCCATCTGACAGTCGGATGGGAACTCGGAGAGTATTTATAATCGACAAGAAGACTCGTCGATCAGCAAGCCCATGAATGTAAAGGACTCCTGAGTTCAGAAAATTATGCATCGCTCTACTGGCTCTTTCAGAAATTATAAAGACATAGACGTTTTTGCTATTCAAAACCCCCGTAATGAAGACCTCGTTAAATTTTTTCCTTGAAAAAAACATGATTTCAGTGAAAGATGATTCAATGATTTCTTAACTCCAGTGAACCTCTCTTTTCAGTGACTCGAAATAGACATCGTCATCACAAACGTTGTTGCTCATATCTTCCACGAGCACTCGGTTCATCGTGTGGCAGTTTTCGTTGGTTCGTATGCTTGTTGTTTTCGTACTTACGTTTGTCCCAGTTTCCTTCATTCTTCTCCCTTAAGTTCAAAATGGGCTGTGTTTTCATCTTTACATAAGAGGCAACGAGAGGCCGTAGAGCGGTGACATCATCGCCTTTTCTGTATCGTTATCGGTGGTTCTTCCAGTAAATGTGATCTACCGCAAGGCAAGCGGGTTTTTTCGTCTCAAAAAAGTTGACACAGTGAAAATTCAGGGAATAAACTCTTCATCCATGAACAAGCTAAACTATATAATAACTTCTTTTTAAAGTTATTTTTGTCAGAGGTGATGTTCAACGTGAGCTAGAATAATGCTAATTATCACACGTGTAAGACATGAGTGTCTTTCTCATAATTTTTAAATTATATAAAAAAAGCAGTGCTCACAGTTTGCTGCAATGCCTTTCATTTTTTAGCGGGAACTTCATGATTCCCGTACGCTTAAAGGGTTTACCTTGCACAATCGCAAAAATTACGAGTAGCCATTTACTATAATCAACATATATTTTGTGATAAAATCGTTTAACAGATTCTCTTTGATAAAATTTCATTTTAAAATACCGTAACAAATGCAAAAATTAATCGTCACAGGTCAGCTGAATACATTACCTGGAGTGACCATTCAGAGTATTTCTATTAAATAACTTTCCACTGAGGTAATGTATTTTCAGGTGATTCATGCATTCGAGAGGTTGAGGAAATCTAATTTTCCGGCGAAATGGAAAATTTCGCCCTGGGCAGAAGTGAAAACTCGAAACTTGAACTCTATAATGCGGACACCTGGTTGAATGATTTATAGCGTGAAGAAATATCTTATGTAGACATCTGGCTGGCTGATTTATAGCGTGAAGAAATATCTTATGTAGACATCTGGCTGGCTGATTTATAGCGTGAAGAAATCTCTTATGAAAACATCTGGCTGGCTGATTTATAGCGTGAAGAAATATCTTATGTAGACATCTGGCTGGCTGATTTATAGCGTGAAGAAATCTCTTATGAAAACATCTGGCTGGCTGATTTATAGCGTGAAGAAATTTCTTATGCGATCATGTGGCTTGCTTTCTTGTAGCGGGAAGGAATAAAACAGAATACTGAGTTTCGTAAGCTTTGATCACGGCCGGGAAAATCAAAATACTTGTTAACCGTAACTTTTCATTCTAAAATTGCAACCCACCTACGAAAAAGTGAGTTGAGAAAAAAGGGAAAGTATTAGCTTACTATATGTGTGATAGCACAAGTAGGATTTACTTTTCGATTCTAGCGGAACGAGCTGAGGAAACTTTCTCTCGGCGGCAAAATATTGCGAACGCCGCAACCGATAATTCAATACACGCCGGGACAGGTAGCTACGGGCGCCTTTACACGGGCGGCCAAATTTAAGGCAATTCAATTGCCTCAAAGGGAAAACCGTGCCTCCAAGAATGAAAACAAGAAACTTTCTCTACCTCTAACTGATAGAATAATACAAATTATTTCGGCATCTGGGGCTCACAGATCCTGCGTGTTGAAGTTGAACATCGAAGTTTGCCTTTTTCCTCATTCACAAAGACGCGTTTCACAAAACTGGCATCTCTTTCCCCGAAAACACGCATCACCCTAACATTGCACTCGCATCACACTCGTGCAACAATCACATCACTGTTACATCGAATCAACGTATTATTCATTCACGTTCACGTGCATTCTTTCATTCTCTACGTCGTATTCATCCACGTTCACGTGCATTCTATCATAATCTACATCGTATTCATCCACATTCACGTGCATTCTTTCATAATTTACATCGTATTCATCCATGTTCACGAGCGATCTTTCATAATCTACATCGTATTCATCCATGTTCACGTGCGTTCTTTCATAATCACTCATACATGTACCTCATTCGCATCATATTTACTCACATTTCAGCTGAATTATTGTCACATTTGCACTATTTTCGCATTGTCTCGCCCATTATGGT
Source organism: Platorchestia sp. MABIK (assembly GCA_014220935.1). Taxonomy (NCBI): domain Eukaryota; kingdom Metazoa; phylum Arthropoda; class Malacostraca; order Amphipoda; family Talitridae; genus Platorchestia; species Platorchestia sp. MABIK. The sequence goes on along the minus strand of JACJUY010001661.1, from coordinate 13,989 downwards.
TAAATAGAATACTTAATTTTTGAGCGAAAATATTTCATATCAGTTCATGTGAAACTTGACTGTAAGACTCTAGAAATCGACAATGTTCAAAATAAATCATTAAATTTTTTCAATGATGTTAATCTGGTATAGTTCCAACTTATGGCTCGACCGAGAAGTAGATATTGCAACACGCATTCAGGAATACGAAGTGAGTTTGTTTATTGTGAAAGATATTCTTAAGTTTCTCTCACTAATTCCAAACTAGCATCTGATTTAAATTCAATAAAAATTTCTATCATCTGGGGGAAAAGAGCTTACTGACCTATCGATAAGCAATTCAATCGATTCAATCCGTCGATTCCAACTTTCTACTTCCATAACTGTCCTCGCAGTTCCACTAAGTTGGCAAACTAACCGTGCGGCCAATTTTCATCAGCAAAAATAAACTCGCCATCGACCATTGAAATGCTTCCATCAGTTCTGATATTACCGTACTGCAATCGTTATGAATCTCTCGACTGCACCTTGGAAATGATGAGTTTGGTACCACACAATGTCAGACAATGTCAGATAAAAATATTTCATAATTTATAAATTTCAAGCTACTCGAGTTAAATGTTTGAATGGTAAGACTCACTAGTTTTTTTAGAATTTTTTTTCGGCTGTTTAATGTTTGTCTAATGCTGAATTGTTACCCACAGACCTCTCTGCGCTCCAGAAGTTGAGGAGCTTTCGAGAAAATTTCCCCTCTTTGACCACTTCATTAATGTTCCAGCAGCTGCGAGTGTTGTACTCGCTTCTGCTGGAACAACTGGCCTTACCGATGAATTGATTATCCATCATGAACATCAATTTTAAATGTCCTTTTCTTCCTGCCCATTGCTACCGAATCATCATGGAATCATTGTAGCCATGATTCTGTTTTTCATTTTGACATTTTCATACATTGACAATAGTGTATTGCGTCCTCACTTTAATTTTACCGAATATTTTCATCGAAGTTCAACTTGAATTTTCCTGCTTTTAACATACACTCGCATAAAATTGAATTCAGAGTATTACTGAAGTTAACGAAATATTGTTCAGAGCTCTAATATATAAATTTACCCAGAACTGCAGTCATAAAATATCTTTCTCCAGTTTTTAGGCAGTCGCGAGCAAATAAAAACACCGTACATGCTTTGAACAAAGCATCAGCTTCACTTTGAGCCACCTAGTTTGTGTAATTGGATGAATTTTGTAGCAAAAGTCGCTTAATTAGTTGAAACTTTTTTGTCGCTTACGATCCCTGTTGCGTTCAGAATACAAAAACAACAATTTTCCCCAATAATTAACACATCAAACACAACGTAATGTGCAATGATATCGACAGACTCAGATCTCAATGGTTTTCACAGAAATAATGGTTTGGTCTCCCACTTTTCTCCTTTGATGCGGGGATCTTTCTAATGAAATTTGGACAACTTTCGTTCCGCAGTCAGAAACAAAGAATGAAATCCAACTTCTGAAACTGGTCACACATTGATGAAAATTCCTGGGACAATCATTAAGAGGAAGAAATGGGGTGATGAATTAATAACACAAACTTTACATTTCTGAATACTGCTAAATAATTCGGTTATTTTCACATACCAAACAATAAAATATCCACGATTTCACTAGGCAAAAATGTGTACTTGCGTACACTGGTTCACCCTTTCTCCCCACCGAAAGGATTGACTTGTGTGGGAAACGTTGAAACTCAATTGCGACCAACTTGTGCTCATGAGGAGCACCGGGAAAAGAAACAAGCGAATTAGGTCTAGGATTGTGGGAGATGCCGCGGATGCCAAACTTTGTTGCAATTTGGGCTTTGAAGGAAGAGGCTTTGGGACGATGGGACAAACTCCGCTGTGGTCAACAATGTTTCGAAGAATCGACCGACCTCCACCATTGTTTTAGAATTCCTCTAGAAATTAGGAATGCGGAGAAAACATCATAAGAAATACGAAAACATTGTAAGGAAATTTCATACAAATTTCATGATATTTATTTCGCACATGCAGGTAAATTCACTTCACGATGCACCAATTTTGAGCTTCTCAAGGTTAATGTTTTAACTTTAGAACTCCTAAGTCTTTTTGAAAAATAAGCCGCTAATTGTAATAAAAACTTTCACGCATTTTATGTTCGAGAAGTTTTCAGGAACATCCCACTAAGTTTAGGAATTTTTTGTTTCTGTGTCGTTCACTTGAAAGGAGCGGAAAGAAAAAGTTTTCAACTTTGTTTCTCAGATATTGTTTCAGCCTAAATTTTATTCTGTATTGAGGAATAAAAAATTCATCAGGCCATTAGAGCTAGTTCCAGGTAAATATTCACGATCGTATTGAAGATTGGCCTTAATCAGCTTGGCAAATAATGATCGTCTGATGTATGAATGTATTTGAAACGTGCAAGAATGAAATTATTGTTAAAAATGTATGATGCTCATACATTTTTGGGAATTTAAAACGTCAACTTGCTGCATCCAATGACTCGTCGACTAGTCAACTTACTGCAGCCAATGCTTATTGATCTTAAATTGTGGCGGTGACAGAATGCCAAAACTCACATCTAATGTGCCAGAAGTATCCTAAAGCAAATGTCATCAACTCACACTCGCGACACCGCCAGAACGAAATTTCCTTTTCACTCGCCTGACACCGACATAACACGTTGGCAAGCCTTAAACAGTCATGCTTGGTTCGTACTTAGCACACAACAGTATCAGATAATACCAAAGTTGCTCTGTTTTTAAGCAGCGACTCATAATTTCCTGACAGACCAGGTCCAGAGCACACCGCTGTTTGATCTGCTCTCAGTTCAGCGAGATTTTAATCCAAACTTCTTCTCCTGAACCATCCTTTCCATCGTTTTTTATATTTGGGGCTTATGAACTTGATCAACACGGCTGAACTTAAGATTAGGATTAACTTGGTTTTGCTTCTTAATGATTTGTTAACAATGATCTAATGTTTTAATGTTTTTCACGGCTTGTATTCAGTATTACTATCTAATGTTTAATATTCTTAATGATATGTATTCAATTATTTAATATTTTAATCTTCTCGATGATTTGTAGTTAATGATCTAATATTTTTGTGTTCCCATTGAATTGTATGACGAAGCAGATTTTAAGGCGCAAAATGCTTCCACAAATTTGACAGGCATGCAATTAAGTTTTTGAGTCCATATTTTAAAATTGTTCACGCGCAATTGATTGGACAGTTTCCAAAGTGTTTCAAAAAATGTTACTCACAATTAATTTTAGTGACTTGAACGATTGTGATCCTCCTGATGTTATTTTTATTGTTATCATTAAATTGTTTAAATTGAAGATAACATTTTACTCAGCAAAAATATCGACTTGAAGATCCTTAAACCCCAAATTTTACATTAAAATAAACATCCTAAATAATTGTTCGTTTTTGGGATCCCTCTGTGTCATTTTACAGCTCTCCCCAATCATTTCCTGACGTAAACTTTTGAATTTCAATCGACAAGCCCACCTTCCAATAGTTGATTATTGCGAAAATTTTCCACCTGCGTATCACGAGGCGCTTCAATTCTTTTTGTATCTCGGGCCTTCTTTCAAAATCTGTTTGATACTTTAGTGTAGAGTTTCTATTTCATGAGAGAAGCTGTCAGTTTTATACCGAAATTTCCTTCGTCTCATCACGAACTCTTACAATTTAGCGAGAGAAGTTTTAGAAATTTTGGCTGATGAGGCAACAGGGCAGAGGCTGCCATGGTGTGCTAGTTGCCCACTCGAGTGTGGCGGCTCCTGCTAGCTTGTCTCCATGGTGTGCTAGTTGCCACCTCGAGTGTGGCGGCTCCTGCTAGCTTGTCTCCATGGTGTACTGGTCGCCCACTCGAGTGTGGCGGCTCCTGCTAGCTTGTCTCCATGGTGTACTAGTTGCCCACTCGAGTGTGGCGGCTCCTGCTAGCTTGTCTCCATGGTGTGCTAGTTGCCCACTCGAGTGTGGCGGCTCCTGCTAGCTTGTCTCCATGGTGTGCTAGTTGCCCACTCGAGTGTGGCAGCTCCTGCTGGCTTGTCTCCACGGTGATGCTAGTTGCCCACTCGAGTGTGATGGCTCCTGCTAGTTTGTCTCCACGGTGATGCTAGTTCTCCACAATAGTTCACACACACTTTCGCCTCTCACAGTTTTGTGTCATTAAAAAAATGCGATTTTTTCCTCTCATCCAAATGACTCTTACTCTCCAAAAATCGGTTGCAATCATTAGGTTTTTCTATTGAAGTATTCACTTCAATATTAAAAACAACAAATTCTTGCATTATGTTAGAGAGTAGGAAAGGAATTTTATTTCCCTTAAATTGTATCATCAAACATACCTGACGAACAAATCTTTGATTCAACAAAGAAATGAATTTTCGTATTGAGTTTACGAAGAGGATTCAAGCAATCGCTTGATGTTTTCTGCGATTGCCTCTATTTATTACTTCTCTCATTTTTTATGCTTTCGTGCGTGAAAAATGATGAATAAAACCGCTAGTTATAATTATTTAGCTTATACCTCATTTTATTTGAGGTCCATTTCGGGTCCACACGCAGTAAATTTGATGCGGCCTTATCAATTCTTGCGTTGTAACTTGCATGCAAATTTGGCTCCGGTGCTATACTTTATCTTATGATCTAAATTGGACACTAAAATTGCACAACGCAGGTTTTCTAACACTTTGATTTATTCCCAAGATGAACGTAGAGATGGGTAAAATTATTCCTTTAGAGTCGAAAAGTATTTAATTTTGGTGTTTGCGCACCTTTATTCTGTACAAATGACTCTAAATTAAAAATTTTTTGGCCGAAGGGGAAAATCTCAACAAAAGTCAAACGTAAGAAACTGTAGGTGTATTCCTAGGTCTTAAGAAATGCTGTGAATTCATATTGTAACTAAAATTAGTTTTAAGCATAATTTGAGCTGTGCATCTTCTCTCTCCCCACCAGTTACATTAAATATTTGAGTGGTTCGGATACGTACTTGTTCTCGAACTAATTTTAAACATTTTACTTTGAGTGCACTCCTTCACGTTGCCACTCTAGAGCAATACATGGTAAAAATAGAACGATATCTCTTAAAAAGAAACTTAACACCACGTGTTTTAATATCAGTCAAACTTGTCCTACCACCCGGTTTTCATGGTTGTCTCTGTTCCATAAGGTACCTCGCTCACATGTCTTCACGCAGCCATGAGCCATAATGCTTCTCCTCCTTCTACTAGAAAAATTGGGCGCCTACACATATCGATATGAAGGCAGAATTACAGACTCTAGATTTCAAGAGAAATAATTTCATATTTTGGACATCAGTCTGGTTCAAATTCTCAGATATAACTCGTCTCACCATCGAGTCTCGCATATTCCGGCAAAAATTCTAGAGTTGTCTGCCATAGAAGCAACGGGCGCAGAGTAGCCATCATTTCATAGGGCTGCTCCTGACGATCAAAGCCGGAATAGCAGGTGCACTCCAGACCAGACTATTGAACTAGTTACCGGCTCGGAAAAAATAGAAAACTCTTGTAACTTCAGAGAAATGGAAAATGTCTCGAGATTTCGCTCGATGGTGTCTGCGCTGTGACAGTGTCGACGCTTGGAGATACTTCCTTCTTGATGGAAGAAACAAGGTTTTTCACACTTTGTAAATATCGCACATGTACTCAGAGCCTAGGCTTCATGTGTGCACAATGCATATCACACATCAGTAGAGAAATTACAGTTACATGAAAATGTAGAGGGCTGTATTACATGAAAGTGCATTTTCAGTAGCTGCTTATTTTTTGAGTATTCTGCTTTGATCAAGGTCAGTTCTCTCTCATAAGAGACCGGGATTCAACTTCTAGATTTTTGGTCTAAATGATTAATTTTAGATACGATATTTCAGAGAATAAGCCTGGGTTTTAGATCGTTGAGTATAGTAAGTCAGTACGACAGCCTCGTGAACCTCAAAAATACGTGTCCTGTACTGAAATTAATGAATTAATTTTGAAGCAGAAAACAAACGTAAGTTTTATTGAATATTACATGAAGTACGAATCAGGGAACGTCAATATCATCTGTGAGTAAGATTAATAGCGTTATGGATGAAGAAAATTCCCAACCACTTAAAAGCTTGGTTTATTAAAGGTGTTTGATACTTCTTTTGTGTTACTCATAGTCAGTTGGAAAAATATGCTGGCCTGGTTTCTTTCGTCAGTTATTTTCTATCGAAGTTGTGTGTTCAGTACTAATAAAAAGCACCGGGCTCGTAAACAAAGCCAGTTAATGATAGCCCTTTATCTTAATCGAACTGTGTTCATGGCGATCCTATATGTGTACGAGTATATTTCATCTACAATAAGTGTCAGTAGGAAAATTACACTGATTTACAGCTCTATTTTCCCTGTCTTTTTTGTTCCTAAAACATTTTTCTAAGTTGGTGGCGAGGTGAAATATTCACGGTGACGCACCTCGGAAAAAGCGACAAAATGAGGTCCACGTTGAGTACCTTCGCCTTCGCTCTTGTTCCAGCAACTCCAAGAGCAAAAGAACACCAAAATTTGAAAAATTGATTTCGCCCCTAACACGGATATTATAAAATGATCATGGTCACCTAACAGCCAACAATAACATCAACGAGGCCTAAATGAGCTACGTAGCTTTTGTGGTGCTAACATGGAGCCTGTGTCTTTACACCACAGCTTCTTCTGTCAAGAATACTTCTTGTGTGTTTTCCCCATGATGAAATGGTCATCTCGACTGCGTTTTGTCTCTAGTTTGGATTATCTTCGAATTTACTATGAACTACTCTGAATTAGAGCTTGACTCAGGATCTTACAATCAGAGAGCTGTTATAGACACTTGTTATACATGTGTGCGGTACAGACGTTAAAATACATGTGGGCGGTGCAGATGTCAAGTACAGCGCGTTGGTGCACGTGAACTAAGTTTTGAAAGTTGGAATGATAAGAATTAGGCAAAGTTTAATACTGTACAATGCGCACGTTAGTCTGGGTATAAATGTTTAGCGAAGGTGTCGTTGTACAATCGCGCAACAGTAAATAAAACGTTTTTCATGAATTAATGTATTAATTGAGCCTGCTCAGAAAATGATGAAATGTTCAACTCGGCTTAGCACGATGGGAATTAAGAGCGTTTACGTGCATTGATCTACATCGCACTTTTTCTTCTGAATTACTCATGTGTTGTATATGAATCTTAAATTAATGTAATCCCAACGTTTAAGCTCAAAATTGATTTTTATTCAAAGAATAATTAAACCAATCATAGAAGAAATGCAACAACTCGTAACAAGCTGTGTAATTCATTTTCAAGCCATTTTTAATTTCTTTTCAAATTTTGAATGCACTAGGACGGTTGAATCTTCATTAAAAGATGAACATTTATCTTCACTTCAAAAAGTAGCATCTCATTTTTTTCCGTGAAAACTTGTTTTATTCAAATTGGTATATTTGTAAGTCGTCTTACTTCCTACTTAATTAACGGAACAACGTTAATGAGAATATATATCTAAGATTTAAAAATTTACATTTTCTCAGCTTCTAGTTATTGTAATGAAATTTCACTTCTTTATGTCTTGTAGTGCACTCATTATTGTTGCTTGTGAAACCAAGAGTTATATGCTCACCCTAATTCATGTTTTTAGAATATTTTGCCTATGAATTCACATCAAAGGGCCAAATGTAGTTTCAATAATCAATCATAGTTCTCAGTGCGCCACTCTACATTCAAATCTTCAATAATAGCGTCAAACGCCAAACTTATCTTCCAGCGTCCCAATCATAGTTTCCAATATCCAATCCCCGATTCAATAACTAAACAAAGTTTCCAACTCTCCCAATCATAGTTTCCAGTACTACAATGATAGCTTCAATCAACAAACGTAGTTTCAAACACCCTCAATCATAGTTTCCAGAATTATAATGATAGCGTCAATTCTCAAACAAAGTTTGAGCTAACTCAGTTGTTGTCCAGGTGTTGTTTCAAGACATTGTCATCAGCAAGTTTTCCATCAAGGCTTTGTATATTCTACCCCATTTTTCCTTTCATTCTTCTTCCGAATATCCACAACGGTTCCATGGTGTATTTTTACCAGTCTCACCCTCGTCGCCCTTCAGTGTCTTAGTGTGTATTTTTAATCGCGTTTGGCTCAGCTCTCGTGCCCCATCATCGACGGTATCGTTGCACCGATAAGAAAACGAGGGAGGCTCTTCAGGCTTGAGAGGGTTTTATCCCATCTTCGTCTAGAGTACTTCGCTTCCATTGGTCATTCATTCTTTTTCGTTCAATTTTTAATATTTCTTCACGGGTTCCACTCAAGCGCACAAACTTGTTTCAAAATAAGGTTCCTCAAGTGAAGTGAAAGATTGCATGTTTTTCGAACGAGTGACTAGGACGGAACTTTTTACCCCAGGTCTGTTTGTTGAGTTGTTTTTCCACTCATCTTCGTAGTTTTATCAATAATGTTTTTCAAGTTATTTTTTCTGTATCACATGGCAAATTGATTACCATCTTGAAAACTTTTTTTCGACCACATTCTTGAATTTATTACATTTTGACACATAACACAAGCAATGTTTCTCATTTAGTATAGTGATTAGCTGGCAAAATGTAACTTTGTATAAAAGAAATTCTGAAACATCTTCATAGCAGAAAATGCGTGAGCAGCTTTCATGTATTCTGATACATGATAGTTGCTTGTGTATTTTCTGTTTTTTCCCATTTTGAGTTATTATTGATAGCATAACATGCATCATCTTCATCGATATACTATGACAATGTTTAAAATGAGTGTCAGGTCACTGAAATAAAGGTCCACTGCACAGACCATCGCCAGAGAATCAAAGGTATTTTTAACATGAATACGTTCACTAGTTTCGCAAAGACGAATGTTTGGAAATCTGCCTCATTGAATACTGCAACGTATTGTTCAAAGGATTCCAATTCCTACAGTTGGGTTCACCAATGGATCGCAGGTGAGTTCTGTAGGCAACGGCTCGTTATTGCTCTCTAAACAAATCATCAAAATGAAGAATATTGTTCGATAGATCGACTACAACTTGCTATTTTCAAGACCCGTCAATTTAGTTCTGTTTTTTTTTGTGATCTACGAGCGATAAACATGTGCGCTGTTGTGCCGTGTGGTTTTAAAATTATAAAACACACATAACTTTAAAAAAGACATATTATTTGAAACCCTCGATTGGTGTTGGGAAAATTTGATTTGGATGGTTGAACTATGTAAAAGTATCTTTTGCTAATGAAATTTTTACCGAAACGATTGCTATGTGGGTGTTGTATCTCGCAGTGAGCCTTGCAAGGCAGGCACCGCCGGATGTCTTTATTGCACTTGGGTTTCGCATGTCTCAGAGCCGGATAAGTCATAAACCGCCGGAACTGACCGACAGAAGTCCTTTATTATGCCTTGCCTCTGCCACGCTTTACAACCACCGGAAAGTCCCTGTTCGACTTCCGGACACGACTTGTTTTAAGGAAGGTCTGTCACCGATCTAGGCAGTACATTATTTGGAGCCTTGCTGTGCGTATACTTATCCTGATCCTTAGCCTATACCTAAGGGTACAGAAGTTAAAGCTTCTGCTACAATACCTCTAGTGGTGCCGATAGTACGACACTACAGTGGGTTCATATTTTTCAAGCACGAAAAAAATATTATTACGTAAATAAACCGAGTAACTTCACTTGAGAAGTGAAAAATGAATAAATAAGTAAAAGTGATCATGAATAAAACAAAAAATAATTTAAATTTTGATTACTCATGTCTTTTCAGACAAAAACTAGTCTCTTTTGCTTTTTGAACTCCAATCATTTGAATCGGTGTACAAAGCTGTAACCAATGTTTAGTTTAGATGCATATATTGAACGTGCATCATTTTACGTTCAGAGCTAGCAGGGTACAGACATATTTCCTATTTATTTCCCAAACAATGGGATGAAGGCAAAACATCTCGGCATGCCAAAAAGAGGCTACTGTAGCTCCTTTTGCCCTCCCGAGACGTTTTGCTTCTGTCCCACCGTTGCGGTCGTTCCAATTCGCGCTAAGGGACACCTAGTGAAGGAATTGTGACAGAAATCGCTAGTGCTTCATGCATTGCCCTGTTCACGGTTGTGCAGGTCTACCAACAATGGGAACAATTCGGTTCATCCGGAAATTCAAAGAGAAATATATTATTGGTGACCCGAATCGTTGACCGAAAACACACTGCGGAGCGTCAATCATTGCCCTTTGTTCTCAATTTATGAATGAGCTCTTCGTAAAGAGATCAAAACAATGGATATATGGAAGAGAGTGGCTCGTAAATGGCAGATGTTAACTCCTGCTCACCGGACAACTTGTTTAAAGCTGAATCAACATACATGAACATCGGACGAAAGGAAAGTGGAGAAGTGGCATGTGGCGAGATGAATCAAGATTATATTTGTGCAGCAACGAAGCCCGCCGTAGTGTTCCTCGAAGATCTCAAGAAGCCTGAGTACGAGGGGCGATGCTAAGAAGCGGAGAGTCTGCCAGGTTCTGGGACTGAATCATTTACACATAAGTGGGTCCTCTAGTTTGGGGTTGCCGTCAACCTGAAATAGCATGGCTACATTGAGCTGCAAGATGATTAAGTTTTTCCATTTGCACGATATCTCAATGAAGAAAGGGGTGTTGGTTGGCCTGTCTTTCAGAATGACAACTGCCGGTTGCGTTGGGCAAGGACTATAATTTATTGGCGTGACATTCATTCAGAATATGTCAGGCACGTACAGTAGATTGGCCAACTATGTGTCCAGGCATGAAGCCAATGGGAAATTTGTGGGGCCAACGCTAACGAGAAGTTAGACGTCGAGAAAATCGTCCACGTATTGTAGCTGCACCACAAAATTGATTGATGGAAGAGTGGTTTGAAATCGACCACTGTGCGTCAGGCCTTATCTAGGCTTAATGCTGATCAGAACTGCAGCCAGCATTTGTGTCCGAGGAGGCCCTACATTATGTTAGAGTAACCTTATGTTCGATCAGCTTAGTGATTGGTGTTACCCTCATTGCAAACATGAACTATTTTCTTTGCCATTATTTTTCGTACGACTGTCATCATTAAATCAGGTTAATATCGTTCTGCAGATAAAATTGTTTGCATTATTTTAATTTGAATAATACGAGATTCAGCTTCATCACTCTCTAAATATCGACAATTTTACGTAGGATTGTTCCCCTGCAGACAACAAATAGCTTTGAATTTTATGGTACATATCAGGACATAAAGGCGCTCGAACTATCTTGAGTTTTGATGAGACATTTTTATCGTGACATTATAATTGTCCCCCACCATCGAAAATGAAGGTATTTTCTGCGGTGGAGTTCTAATACCGTTTTTAAATGAAAATTTTGATTACGTGCGGGTGCTTTTTTCAAGCCATTTAGTTCTGTATAAAGATTATATACATGTGTAAATAATCATCATTGAAGAAAAATGAGCTGTGATTTAAACATCAAATAATCATGATCATTCTGTAGTACTCTTGTATTCAGTGCACAGCGTCAAAATAGGACCGAACCAAGCAAACAACATACTGTTTATGCATAATGATAATTAACTCATTCTTTCGTCTATGTAACCTAACTTGAGCAATCAATACGAATACTACAAATCGACTCTCCAGCCTAGGCAAACCTATTGCCTCGCTTGTAGGCTCCAGCTCAGTACTTTCTATGTAGCCCACACTGCGACTTGAGAGCCAGCTGCTCTTACGAATATAGAACGTCGACTTGGCCCTCCAAATAGACAAATCACTGAAAACCTAGGTTCTAGCCCGGAACTTCCTGCGTGAGGCCTGCTGAAGAGGCGCTCTTTGCCGATCAGTCTTCTCAGCGATGTTCTACGGCCGATAAATTTTCTCCGCTCTTAGTCTACAGCCCTATTCGAAAGTTTCAACTTTGGGCATAAGGTATAAAGCTCTCAACCATATAGATTTTTGGCCACGTTTTTAAGCGCTTTCCACCCCACTAAACTGCAGCTAAGAACACTCTCTGAGTTAACATCTTATTTCCAGTTACTTCTAAAACACGTTTACAGCCCACTCTACGCCCTTCGCATCCGGCCATCACCAAGTCCAGTCTTTCTACAAGCAAACTCATCAGCGCAATTGTTGCTGACGAACTTTTAAGCCAACATTGCACGCCTTCGATACCCTGAGTCGTCAACGAAGCTGGCTTAGTCACTGGTCCCAGGTCACTTAGCGTGTTGGCTGGTCACCAACAAAGGTTCTAACTACTGATTACATCATAGACCTCGTATTACTGTTTCCAAACGCCTAGAACTAGAGTTTTCAGACGTCACTTTCAGGATTTCGCGACTAATGGAACGAAACGACTCACAATTACTGAGCTTGATTGCTATACTAACAATCGACAAATCAACGCATTCGAACCCCTAGTAAACCATCTTTCTAAATTATTCCTTCTTGTTCTCTTTTTACTCTCGAGTATCAATCCTGCTAACCAACCTAATAATCGTAAATCATGATAGTTAAAGAAGATGCGTAATTTGGGTTTAAATGGCGGTATGTTTTCAAAGATTTAAGATTCATTATCCTATTAAGTTTCAGAGTTAGAAGTAATTGTGTAATAACTATAATTTCGTAGCAGTGAGGTTCTGATTGAAATAGTTATCCTTTCTTTAACCAGGATAAAAAATTGAAAATAAGCTTGGAGGCTCAAGCTCAGTGATTTCAAGGGCTTTCTAAGAAGAATGATAATTTACTGCAAATTAAATCGTTCAGCAGTTTTTTTACTGTAATTTACATTCACAACTATCTTTGACTTGCACAATCGGATGTTTTATCTCCGAGATTCCATGGAAAACTGCGAACATGTTGTCATTCAGTCGATTGGTAATTGATTTCGTTCTGTTAAATTTATTGATCGTCGCTAACCAACATAGTAGAGAATTCCTGGAAATTTTACCGAGAATATTTTGTCATTCCTTCACCGTACGATGCAGTTAACGTAATTACCCTCAGAAAACCCAATGTTCTATCGCCATTGTTTTTTACTTTGGTGACAAAACCGTTGAGGGTAAACAAATCGAAGGGGCTCCTTGTATACTCTACGGGGAAAACTCACAAAAAGTGCCATACGAAAGCACCGTCCGTTTGCCTCTCTGTTTTTACGGCGCACAATTTACAGACTTCTGTCGCGGTGCATCTTCTCACTGTGACATCAGACCTGCACACAGCGCAAGCAATGCTGCTTCCTCGTACAAACTCCTTACTCAACTCTAGAGTCTGTGTCTTCATTTCATTTTTTTTAAAACTCTGTCGAAGTTGATGAATTCACCGGCCTGTGTGCCTTACAGTCAAAGTATTTCAAGCATTTTGGGACCTATTTCTCGGTTCAGGCCCGGTCTTACATTCCACTCCCAGGATGCAACTTCAGAGCAACAACACAATTCGCGGCAGGCATTACTTTCATTAGCTATATTGCACTGTCAGGTTTTGCAGACCAAAATTACAGATTCGGGGACCTAATTGAGATTGATCCTGAGTCCGTTATAATGAAGTTTTAGAGGAAACTTTGCTGTAAAGTTTCTCGCAATCAGCTTGAGTCCTGGGGACAAACTTTATTTCAGGAGACTTCAAATGGAAAATAAGGCACAGCAACCGCAGACCACATGTGAAACTTTGGATTTGCGCTGCCATTTCATGAGCAATGTCAGGAAGTGGCCGCTGCCTGGACTGTAGCTTTCTCTGCTGGCCCTATCAATGTGAGTGGCTGTAGCTCTGTGTGCGTGGCTGCAGCTCTGTGTGGCTGTAGCTCTGTGCGTGGCTGCAGCTCTGTGTGGATGTAGCTATGTGTGAGTAGCTGCAGCTCTGTGTGGCTGTAGCTATGTGTGTGTAGCTGCAGCTCTGTGTGGCTGTAGCTCTGTGTGTGTGGCTGCAGCTCTGTGTGGCTGTAGCTCTGTGTGGCTGTAG
>JACJUY010001660.1:106799-135173 GCA_014220935.1 Platorchestia sp. MABIK | reverse complement strand
CCCTGCAGCTATTTCGAATACCTCAGATAAAACTAGAGCCTGTTAAGGCCGACAAACACCAAACTTCACAAAAGCAACTGATAACTTACACATACTAAAATATATTTTAAAATACGGCAAATTGTATCAGTTGCCGTTCTATCGATGTTTTATCATTCAAAAAAATTCAAATGTTCGTACTTTACATTCACATGTGAAATGTGCTCTCAGTAGTAAATTTAGCCGAACACAACTAGTGTAAACTAGTACCAGAGCAACTGGCTACTACAATGATTGTAACGTCAAGAGGAATTCTGTTAGATCTTGTTATGACCTGAGCAATTTCGCAAGTTAGTAACCTCCGTACCGATTTTACAACCAACCGAAATATATCTTGAACTCTACTTCATCACTCAGTTTGATGTTACAATCGAAGAACTCAGATAATTCTGTTCAAGTTCCTTCAAGAGGCTTATTTCAGTTCTTTGATGAAACGAAAAAATTAGTAGTCCATTATGTTCTTTAAGGACTCTTTTGTCAACGTTTCACCGTTTCCATTTGCAACCAGAAAGTCAATATGTATAGAAGATATACTCTACGAGTCCTTCTTTGACAACGCTTCACCGTTTTTATTTGTGACCAGCAGTTATAAATATTTTCATGCCTAGGTTAAAATACAAAAGAGATAAGAATTTAACTCTTAATTATTGATTTAACCATTAGCATGTTTTTTGTTAACTTCTAATAGTTGTGTATCAGTTTAGGACATCTATGTTGGGAATATTTAAAATTCCACAGTTTGTCGTACATTTCATGTATCAATTGTTTTCCTCCTCTTCTTATTCCCGCTTACCTACAAATTTTAACTTCTCAAAGTTTTTTAAAGATGATACTAACCAAAACAAGCATTAGATCTAAAGTGTGTGCGACTAGTAAATTCAAATAAAAAATGAGCATGCAAAAAATAGAAATAAACTGACAAGCATCAATGTTTCTCTAAATTATCCGACGGAAGTTTACTTTCTTGACTCACGAAAACTGGATGGTTATCGTTTATCATTGTAGAACACTAGCTACAAATACGAAAACATGTTTACATTGCTCTAGAGCTTCACGAAAGAGATGAAGCGGGCTAATTTTTTTTTGACGAATCATCAAATAATTGAGAGGAATGATGCTGATCAATGAAAAAGTGTTAATGTGAAAATAAATGAGAAAATGGATATAAATTCATAATAACTTCGTTTACGGATATTTGCATTTGAGAATATTTCATGCGAAAAAGTATAATTTATATACTGAATATCGACAATTTTCATCAAGTTCCATGTTTAATGATGTCGCCTCAGCAGTATTTAATGATTTAATTCAAAAAGTGTCTTATCTGGTCGGGCACTTGGAGAATAATACTATTTATGATGCTAATTTTCTATTATATATGTATATATATACATACGTATGCACTATGAACATTTACATGTTTGAGTTTTTCCTTCTCTGTGGCAAGAAACTGATTCGACCCTTTACACCCTTTCGACCCTTTACAAGAAACTGATTCGACCTTTGTGCTCGCAGTGGCACAGTGGTTAAGGGATCTGCCTTGCATGTTGGAGACGAGGGTTCGTATCCCGGCGCTGGCGCGGCAATTTTCCCCGTTGGGTAGAAGGGAAAGCTCAAGCACAATACCCCACTCAACCCAGGTGTCGGAAATGGGTACCGGCTTTACGGGGGAACCGTCATGGTGTCCTATATATAGTGTTAGTTATAAGACATTTGAAAAACCAATGCTCAAGATCATATGTATCAGGCTTGATTGGAAATAAAGCATCATAAGATGCCGATGTTTGTTTATGTGTATACTATGCATAGCTTTCCAACGTCTGTGGAGAAAATATTTGTTCACCTTCATGTAAATGATCGATTAGATCTTGCATCGGATTTTAAATGATATTCATTTTTTAAAATATGTCAGAATTTTATTTAGTAGTTGTCATGCGTCTCAACTGACGTTGCACAACGTTCTCTAAGTTCTTGAAGGTTGTAAAACATAATTACTCTCGGTGTTTAACTGCGATTTTCAAATAATTTCTTATGTACTTTTTTCTGAATTTCTGATTTTAGAATGTTGTTTAACTGCGTAAATATTATGAAGAATTAATAGTTATGAAATAGAGTTATGGTAAGGGTGCAGGATAAGAAGACTTAGGTTATTTTGTGCAGTTCAATGCATTGTGCACTTCAAATGCACAATGAATCCTCGTAGCATATGCAGTTTAAATGTCTCCTTTGCTCTCAATCCAGCAAAAGGAAACACTTGTACCTACTTCATATCACTAACTTGAGCTAATAAATACTCTTTTGCAGTATTCGCTTTTCTCGCCCCAAATTAGTTGAATTTGACCGACGAAATGAAAACAACATCAATTTTTATTTCTCGGCTTATTTTATCAAGACTGAAGTCGTTTTTCATTCACTCATAGAAATTACGCGGAAAAGTAAAAAAAAAATTATTTGTCATTGCGAAGTAGAAACGAAACATCAGGAAAATTTGCCAACATTTCCCTGAACGAACAACTATGCACGTGTTTCAACAGAAACCCTAAATTGAGTTTGATTTAAGCGTGTTGGTGACTGCCTCGAGTAATTTGCCTTTTTCAAAGTGTGAGTCATGAAGTCGCTAATGCTTGTGAATTGTGTGAACGAATTTTCATGCTCATCTTGGATATAGCTTTTTACCTCTTTCTTATTTTAAATGAAGGTAACACTTCATTTATATTGCTCTCAAACTTCTTCAACCTGATTTTCCACTGAAAAACACACAATTGCATCTCTAAAAAAAGATGTTGTCAAAAATTGTGCATAACAACCCGTGCACATAACCTCATATTTGTCAGAGAGAAAGAGAACCAAGAACTGCCTTCGATATCGATCGACAGCTGACATTCAACTGCTTCGAGTAAAAAGACGTCGTTAATGCAAGACAATCAATAGAGGCTTGCAGGTAATGCGGGTGCAGCGATAATCCTCAGGGAGACAGCGCTCCTGCAGCCGGCCCAAACCTACACAAGCACGAGACGGAGAGCTACAAATTTCCGGTCGTGGAGATGAAGGTGCGGTGGCTTTCAGAGGATTGCTGACCCTGTGAATAATATCTTAGAGAGGGGATATATCCTCCCCCTGGGGCTTGAGCTTCTGGATCTTTATCTAGAACTATAAACGTTAATAAAAATACAGCTAATATTTTTCAGGTTCGTGAGGAAAATGGTGCAGTAGGTGTTCGGCTTTACTCTGAAGGACAGTTGAGTTGAGAGTCCTTATTAATTAAGTGTGAGGTGAGGGTTTTTTAGTGTGCATTTGTAGGCTGCGTGTTGATGATTTATATATTAAATTTCGATTCCTACTTACTGATCCATAGTCTGTGGATTCTAAACCACAATTGTTCTTCTTAGCGTAAAAATTGTTTAGGGTTATTCATTGGATACATTTTTTGGTAAATGATTGTTGAGATGAAGACTTGTTCAAAAGTATTATGAAGTTGTGAGTAAACAAACTTAAATTCACATCACCTGTAATGGAGGGCAAATATGAATAAAATCATACTCTCAATGATAAGAGTTAAATTCTCGATTGAGGTAGAACCCCGAAATATAAAGGAGTAAATAGACAGGAAGACGTCTAAAAGCGGCCGGACAGTAATTATTTGTCAACGAATGCCAAGCAATTCTTGAAGAAATGGCAGTTTCTGTAGAGTTGAGGGGAAAAAAGCAACAGTTCGTTGATGTTCTGGAGACGAAGCAATAAATAAAGTGGTGTCAGAATGTTTCTAGCAAGAACCGGGAATACCGATTTAGTCAGGCATCTTACTGAAGGAATGGAGCTGCAGTAGATGTCTGCGCTGATTTCATTCAACATAGTCTATAATGTTTGCCTCTCAGGAGAACCACCTCAGATTTTCAAATGCAAGCTGTCCTTCACGCGTGAAAATGCTCTGTCACCATTAGCTAACAAGCTTTCCTGTTCCTCAAATACTTGGTCCAAATTTGGTGACGAACTTTGAATGGATTTGATGGAAAAAATGTTTCGAACGTTTTAGTTCTACCAGCAAATTTACACAATTAATGCGAAAAACACTTCTTACTACACAACCACAGCTTACCCCAAACTATGAGGTGCGAAAGGTATTCGGAATTTGAGAGAATATCATACATAGAGTAATTAAATTCATAGTAGCTTTCGACTCATAGACCTTTGTTGGAAATTTCTTCTTCCGTCCGGTGAATCGCTTCAGTTCATCAATGTCATGTTTGCTACTCCCAATCTTCAATGATCGTTAGAATATAATCTCGCAGTGCACCCAGAACAAGTATTTACTCATGATTTTTGCCACGTTTTGACAATTTTCTACGTCGTGAACCGGGACACGTAAATAAAAAGTGGATTGTTCGGTAGAATACAGCTCGTTTAGGAAGTACTCGTAAAGTGCCAGTGTTTACCGTCGTTATGTTGGATTAAATCAGCAAATAATCTGAGCTCAAAAACAGTCTGCGTCGTTGCAGTGATGATTATAGGAAAACATCTTTGGAATATTTCATGACCGGTAACATAAAAAATTTCAGTATAAATTTAGATTCAGAATATTTTAGAGCAGAAGAAATAATACAATAGAAAGAGACCAGTGACAAGGGAGCAAATTTCGAAGTAAGGGGACGGGAATTTTTTTTAATTCGAGTTATGTTCCGAAAGTTGCTAGCCTCCCGCAGGCGGGAACTCTGGGGAGACGAGAAAAAATATTTCTGTTTTTGAATGGAGAATTTTTCATGTTCACGAGAGAATTCCGTGCTTCGACTACAGCAGCGTGAAGCACCCTAGCTGCATGGCAGACACAACATCTGGCTCGGCGGTGCGTCGTCGGAAATATTTATTACGTTTCTGAACTCCCAAGTAGACCAAGCGCTCGTCATCCTTCCAAGACAACACTAAAAGTCCTCAGTGCTCGTTTTTTATCTAATTTTAAAGGCTCAAATAAGGTGGGAAATGAGCGGACGAACTCACATGTAGTGCTTCCAGCAATGAAGTTTGGATTCAAAACATGAAAATGTGTATTACGTTTATTTTTTCCTTGCAGTCATTAAAATATGTGTCGCGTCAATAGGATCAGACTGTCATACCCACAGATGAGTAAGTTATATCAGGACTTTTAGTTCTGCTCAATTTAGTGCGTCAAATTGTTACAGCTTCATATTCTTCAATTCATTCGAAATTACGATTTACAAAATTTTATTAGAGTCGAACTGTATTTTCGGTTTAACAACAAGATATGCCTATGCTCCAATGAGTGCTAAATGACGTGGAAAGTCAGAATCTATTTTATTTAAAAAATTTTTTCAAAATGATTTGATATTTCATAGGGTGCTTGCTCTTCAGGTATTTGTGGTATTAGTTGATCAAATTGTAGACCAATTACTACGGAAGTCATTAGGCTAGGAGGTGTGGTTGAGAGGAGGGTGTGGTGGAGAGTGCGTTGCAGTTCTCCAGCGCAAGCAGCCAGCCCTTCGCTAGCAGCCCTACAGAGCTCGAGAACCATGCCAGTCTGCAGGGTACCAGCGTGTAGCGCGGTAAGGGTGTTGTGAGCTGCGCGAAAACCGCGCTCCCAACAATTGGCACGCATTGTACAGCTTCACTGACGAGCGTTTACCATGATGAAAGCAACTGTACGTGTATGCCACTCACTTTCATTGTAGTGTTAGCTGTGGTAACATTTTTATCAAGATGTATCCCGTTTATTTTACTTTAAAAGCTGGAAAAGACTACAGGGACCCGGTGTGAAGGAGGGATCAATAATCTCTATATCAACTTGTAAACGTTGGTTGCTTAAAGTAATCGTGTCATACAACGAGTGATTTTGATGGTGAATTAGAGTATCCATCATTGTATTCTAAGCTGGCAGAAACCGACCAGTTAGATGTGAACATAACAAAAGCAGTATGACTCCCTTCTCATGAAACTACTGCAATACTCCTGGAGTTCCAGCAAGAAAAATAGTTCAGCAGACGACGGTGCCTCTCAGATGTTCGTTCCCCGGTCGTCTGCTAAGAAGGGTTGAAGGCTTTTTGTTTTTCAATATTTCTACTATGCTCATAGGATTGTGATGTGCGTCCGTCTTTGATTGACTCACGACTCAGCGATTAAAAAAAAAATGTAAGTGTTGTGCTCAGTGCATTGTGCATGAAAATTCTTTCTCTTTGCACGGATCCTACCTTGATAACCTCAATGCGTAAATATTATGCTATTAATTATTAGTACACTTTTGTTATGGAATGTGAGAATACATTGCAAGGATTGTGTTCGAAAGAATGATTACTCATCGTAGGCAATGAATGGATCGTAAATATTTATTTTTTAGTTCTCATCACGTAATGGAATGGATTGGAATGAGGTGCCCGACCAACTCGGGAATTATTCAGGATAGTCTTTCATAGAAAATAGAGCTTGCTTAAAGAAAATCACGCAAAGTATTATAATTTGTCCTGGAAATGTGTGTAGGACTATGAGTGGAAAATTTGTTTCCACAAAGCTACTTCTGGAAATATCCCACTGGAGAACTAAAATATTATACTCGGCCGAACAAATTGGGATGATTTACTTTATTTCAATTTTACACAAGAGTGTAACTTTACTGGAAAATCTTCAATAAGGTCTTGAAATAATAAAAGTTTTATTTGCCTCATGAGCTGATGGTTTGGTTGAACTTTGAATGACGTCTTAGTCTCTTCTCTCTCAATGCGTCGTTTTCCAATCTAGCGTATGAAATAGATTCAATTTGAAGTCTCAATGCTGAGGTTATGTACTGATTAAAAATATTTTTCCAGTTTATATTGTTCTGTTCATAACCTGGTACTGCTATTCTCAGTTGTTTTCTGTGAGGTAGTAAACCAACTTCGCCTTGAGCTGCTGTCACGCGAGAGCCACTCGCTAGTGTTCCGTCATGACCGTCTACGCACCGCACCATAACTGAGAGCGGCTCTGGTGCTAGCATCACGGAAAGGAAAGATCGGCCTAGGTGCATATTACCTAACGGTACGTCATTGAATGGTGTCCAAAGTAGGGGCCATTGAATTGACCACCGATTGTTATTGTTATTTTGAAAGAATAATGATGGGCTGTACCATACACATTATTAACGCCTGGAATTGTATGTATCATATGTTTCTCGTGATGTAACAAACAAATTGTGATTCAATTTTAGGGTCGATTTTGTTTCGCGCTGGACTCGAGCGTGTTTTGAGCTTCAGTGCTCAAGTTTGCTTCAAGGACATTAAATGAATTTCAGCTACATTTGCCCTTGGAGAGCTGACATCACTGCGCCAAAATGCTCGTAAAAGTGCATTGAAAATGCACTGATGGAAATGAATCGTGTTTGACTACAGTTGTACCTAACAAATAATGCTACAACTGCTGCAATGCACGCCAGCGTGTGGCCATTTACTTTTACTGCGATAGGGCTGCCGGATGAATTTGGTCGACCATGCAACGTAACAGTTTGATGATCATTCATCGATTTTGATATGACATTGACACCGTTTCCTGTTCACCATTGGAAGCGTTGTGGGACAATGCGTCTTCTAAGTCTAAGAATGATTTGAATGCTGTTGCAAAGATGAACCCAATAAATAAATCGTTTATTACATGTCCATGTTTTTCTCAGCAAAGAATTTTGAGGTTACGAAAGAAAGCGAACACTCCTTTTTGAATAGATATTTGATACTTATTGACTGCAGCTGGAAATGTTAAAGGAATGAAAGAATAGGGCAAATAAGGAGAATGACTGGCCTACTGATACAGTGTTTGCAATCATTTTTTAGATCTTGGTTTTCTTAATTGCAGTAAGATGCACCTCGATTCTAGAAGACAAAATTAAAATTTAGTGATCACAATTAAATTATTTTCTGTTCCTTGAGGATTATTCAATGACGAGGAGGGCAGAATCGATCATAGAAATTGGCATTATTTTCGTTTCGAGCCTTGGCCTAAATTAAACTCATCGACGACAACGGTGATGGGCGCATCGAACATAGCGCTCGGTAAGAGTAGATGGAACCCATGAACTTCGATGCACAATGCGAACAGCAAAACAAAAATTGTGA
The DNA here is from genome assembly GCA_014220935.1 of Platorchestia sp. MABIK. Classification (NCBI taxonomy): domain Eukaryota; kingdom Metazoa; phylum Arthropoda; class Malacostraca; order Amphipoda; family Talitridae; genus Platorchestia; species Platorchestia sp. MABIK. Next base: position 127,050 of record JACJUY010001660.1, on the reverse strand, counting down.
ATACTACCTTCTTTACCAGTCGTTATGCATATAGATGCTTTAACGAAAATGAGCTCTGTGGTGCTTATCTCTGCTAGTGTAGTCCTAAAAGTATTTGAAATAATAATCAAGACATTTGATGCAGTCATTTTTCATTGAAATATAAAAAAGGTAAATGCAACAAGAGATACTTGAAGTTGTAGTAACACTGGAAAAAATGCTTTTATCAATAAAACTCACTGACTTGTCAAATGCAAGAAATCTCAAACTGCGGCACCACATGGCTATGAACCTTCAAATTATCATTTAATACTGTATAGTTTAAACTTGCTTCATAAGTGTGGGTCACAGAGGTTGCTGCACTATTCATTGCAAATTGTTTACAACGATTACTAAAAATACCCGAAGCATCAGCTAGCGACGGTGAGTTTTCTCTAAACAGATCCATAAAATTGCGGATAGAGCGGTAAACATTTACGCCAAGAACATTTGGTCATGTGTTTATTATCCCTGGCTCGACCATGAACTGAATGTTGAGAAATTTAATCGTTAAAAAGTTGAAAAAGAAGCCAAATGAAGCTGTATTGTGAAACGAGCACTGGAGCGAAATAAGTTCGCAGTCTCCCCAATAGGAACGCTGTTAGCGACTTCTTTTTCTAATTGCTTACTTTTAATGAATGTACATTGGAGTTCCTTTGTTTTCCACATTTTGTATTGTAGTTTCGTGTAAATGCAGATGCCACTTAAGAAATATAAAAAAATTATAGGTGTGCATTTTTTAAATACATTCACCGGTTGAGGTGAGTGTTGCGATTCAGGTGAACGAAGGTATTGCGTTCATGCTGAAACGTTACCACTGGATACTAACGTGGACTCAGTGCTAGTCCTCTTCTTTTGTAAAAACTCACCTAAAAAAGCCAGCTAGGGGAACATAAGGCGGGGAATGTCATGTGATGCCATCTATACCAACATCATCTCGTTTTGCTGGCACTCATCCAATGTTTCGAACGTTGCTATAGCTTCTCGTTCGAGATGATTTAAAGCTCTGTTTCAATTGCTCTTGTTGTGGGGAATTATTTTATAACCCGTACATCTCTTTGACGTTGTGTAAGAATACTCTTTATGTCTTGCGGCAATTGTAGCTCTAAAAGAGATTACATCGCGTGTTATCTTCCCTATGTCTTGTGATTTGTTGTGGGATCGTCAGCCTGAGGCTATAAAAACATGCAGCTGGATTTTAGTGTTGCTGAAATCAGTTATCTATGAAGTGTCGAGCGTATGCATGATATGATCCTTGCACGTTGATGGTCATATGCTGCTCGTAATTATATTCTCTAATCAAACAGCAAGCGGAGGATTGTCCGTGATGAAGAAATCAAGGCAATCTAATCTGGTTGTCCGCAACCTTTGCTTCCAGCTAAAACGAGGGTCAAAATTCATCACCGTATTTCAAGTAGTATTTTAAAACCACGTTTAAACTTGTCAGGCTTCTTTTATGAACACGGTCTACCACAAATACCCATTTCACTATCAATGAAAAAAAACTATGCAAGTAACCTGCGCCAGCAGGACGGGTGGTCTAGTCTAGATTAAATTTGGCATCGATCTTCTGTTTGTGCGAGAGTAATGGGAAAAATTATCTTCAGAATAGATTCAATGCGTTGGTAATCTCGTGACAGTTGATGTAGTGTAATAAGCTGTGCGAGATTTTGTGTCTTGAATTCACAAACCCAGGATCCCGATGTCGTATACCACACTAACTAATGTTATTCAAAAGGAAACGTCAGAAGAAAGATTGCAATTGTCGATTTTTTCCACACATGTTCGGTTAGAGTTCATTCTTTTTTGATTTAGCGCAAAATTGTGGGTATGATCGTGTTTTTCTCACATTTTTATCACTAATCAATAGAATGAATAATTTAATGATTTCATCTGTATAATATTTCCTCAGAATCAATAGAGAGATGTCGGGAATACGGGAATAAACATGTTTTTTCCTTGCATGGTGGGGCATTTACTTGCCTGATAGTGAACAGGGTGTTCACTAGTGGACTTATTGTTTTTCCTGGCCAAAATTCTTATATTTAACTTTTTAAAAGCAAAATGTTGACATGTAGGCTAAATGTGAAAATTATGGCGGGAAAAAGGTCACTTCGGCAGCTCTGCATTTAAAAACAGTTCATTTCCAATAAAGTTGATACATGAAATGTATTACATTGGTTTTTAAAATATCACAACATAAAGAATCCTTTGTTGAAATTCGCACATGGGTATCGCAATACCCTTGTCAATTGCCGAAGCAAATGATTGAGAGAGAAGCACGAAAAAATGTATTCAAATATCTTAACATTTAAAATCCTTAGTTGAAATTCTAACATGGTTATCGTAGTACCCAAGTAAATATATACAGTATATACAGGGTGTTTCAGAGTAAACAAACAATTTTAAACAATTTATTTACCACAGGTGATACAGAGGTAGAATGATTCTTAAGGCTAGTACAATGGTCAAACTAGAGTATAGCTACCTGTGGGCCCGAACAAGTTCAGCGACTTCTAGGGCATCCTACCATCACATTATTCTAAGGTGTACAATAATGTTTAACCTAGTTCACTTAACCTAGTTTCGCAATAGACTGATCACTGAGATAATTGACATTTAATGAATTCACAAACATGATGTACAATTGCACACCGAGTAGAAAATGGCCAAATAAACACTTTTTGCTTCTCTGAAATTTTCCGAAAAAATTTTGGGTTGTGGGGATTTTAGCTGTTTATTGTTTTAAAGGATGAAATTTTATGACACAATTACTCGCAATATTTATTTGGAATTTACGTTACAAACACTTCTATTCTATGACAGTTTACAATAATAATATTTAGTTTTAGTGATATTTGGTAAAAGAGTTGGGGAGACATGAAGAGCCTTGTTTATGCTCCACCCATTAAATCTGAGGAAGATCTCGTGGCCAGAATATATTGCTGCTGGTGAGATTTCTGAAATACCACGAGTGTTTCCTAATATCCTGCAATCGTTAGGGCTAAGATTTGAAAAGTGCATTGATGTAAGTCCAACACATTTGGAACATTTTTGTAAAGTAAATTCAAAAATAAATATTGCGAGTCATTGTGTCATTGAATTTCATCCATTAAAACAAAAACAGCTAATATCTCAAAACCCTGAATATTTTTCAGAAAATTTCATGAAAGCAAAAGTATTTTTTTATCATTTTCTACATGGTGTCCAATTTTGTACATCTTGTTCTGAACCAGCATATTATATTGAATACATTGGCTCTACTCACCTAGATCTGGGTCGTAGATATCGAAGTTTTTCTTTACATTCTAGAATAAGAATAAGGTTTTGATATTAAGATGTGAATCATTATACCGATCAATTTGACATTCATGGATGTACTGAATCTAGAATTTTAGTGCCCATTTCTACGCTATTGGATCCAAATTTCGATCAGACATCGATTATGTAGAATGCTTATCAACTGAATATTATAATATATCTCGATATTTTTTCAATTTTTAACGTAAAGGGAGCGATGTACCAATTTGACTTCATGTTGTTTTTACAGTGTTTCTAGTTGATAATGAACCGTAATGCCAAGTAGCTGTTGGCTGTTGTATTATCACTTTTTTCTCTAATGCACTCATAGTAAGCTCGCTTTGCAAAAATGAGACTCGTATTGACCATTCGCTGAAGGTTACTTTGCAGGCCTTGTGAGCAAGACCTAGCTACTTCGCTGATGGTTGTTGCTCTTTACAGCGCATTTACTAGTGAATATTCCTCGAAATTGATGATGTGGCAAATGCTTTACCTATACTTTTACTTTGGTGCCTGAGCGTGACTAGTGTCTATCGGTGTGGGATTGGGGTTGCAGTTCGAGGATGGAACACTCGGCTCGTTCCAGGTGTTTTACTTCATTCTATCATGTTCGTCCATTAGCGCAGCAACTGATGGAATCCTGAATGCCAGAAAAATTCTGTATTTTGAAATCCTTGCTGTGGTTGAAAAACTCCTGTTTAAAATTAATGGAATCAATAGAGAAGTAAGGAATTTTTGGAGGTTGAATTTTTCGCCGTGCGGTTTTATCTTCTTTCTTCTTATGTGGCGTTTCTCATGAATGCGTTATTGTAACAACTAACTGAATTAATACACATCATGTCCGAGCGCGCATAGTCGGTTCATGTTGAAAAATATGAGTTTAGCTACATAACATTCCCAGCCATATTCTAAACACTAATTTACATTTTAAACGACATGAATGTTGTACATAACACCGCCAATTAGCCAATTCGGCTCCCATTTAGTTTTGCTCTGTGTCTTGGTGCGGGCGACGGTCTCGTGAGCAGCGATAGCCCCGCGATAAGGCGCCCAACAGAGCTGCTACGTAGGCCTAAGCGACGGGGCTGTGAGATGTAGCGCCGGCTCCCCCTCGCACGTCGCTTTATTTTAACTCTCCATGAATGCTTCAGGTACCAGAAAGTTAAAGTCGTTGCTTCACGTTGTGCAAAATATTACGCACGAGCAAACAAGATAATGTGTGTTGATAGAAATGCAGGTCTCACACGAGGGACAGGGAACCTTGTGTGAGTGTGTGCTAAAGAATCTCACACTTCTACAACATTTGCCGAGTTAAGAGTTCTATTTTAAATTGTTAGGTTAAAGCATGTGCGACTTGCTCCCTCACTTTAAGTTTTTATCTTTGGTTTCTTGCTGTTGGGGGCTTGCTCTTCTCACTTATGGCAACAAACTTCTGGAATTTTCATGGACAGTAAGCAATGTTTAAATAAGAATAAAGCATTCTCTTGAAAATGTCTAACTCCAATTAAAGTGAGTGTTTTCCACCTTTGAAATGACGACGGTCTAAGATAGAAATGCATTGCGCTTTGGTTGCTCGTAGTAAGACGATGGGATAAGCCATGCATCATATTGCCTGCTCCTAAATTCACTCATGAAAATTCTAGTGCGCCGCAGGAGCGCCTGGAATGACGAATTTCCGATCGAATTGAAATTTTTTCTGGTAAAATTTCACTCAGATTTAACAAATAAATTTGACTCAGTTACTTTTCTCGTATTATTTGCTGCAGTGAATTTATTTGAGGCACTTGCGTCCTATCTTGTGAGCGCTCAAGCTCGTGTTTAAAAAGTTTCAGAACAATCCAGGAGCGTCTCGAATTTTGATTGGCGTGTATATGAATTCAGCCTTTATGATTGTTGTTATTTTATTAATGAATGCTTACTATCGGACACATTTCTTTACACTCTTAAAATCAACATTGATTACATGCTAGTAACAGGCTCTTTTCTTTACTTCAACTTTGTTTTGGTTGGTCTGTCATGATTAAATAAATGATGGAAATGCGATAGGCTTTAATTATGTTGTATCTCGTTCTTACGTAGACACTTGGTAGGTATTGGTAGGTATTTATGATCTATAGAGTAATCGTCGATAAACTAATGTACTGGATTTTGATTTTAATCGCTTTATATTATCAGTATTTTTGAGCCTTGAAAATTTGTAAACTGTTTCACATTTGGTCTCAAGTCGAAGTTTATCTTCGGAAAACACGTTTTATGTGTAAGTTGATTACTTACACGAATGTAAATGGAACAGGTTGTGACAGTTTGTCTAAATTTCATAATTTTGTGTCGTAGATGGCGTTCGTGCTCATTGTGTTGTGCGCGTCCGCATTATTTGTGTAAACCAGACGCTGCACGCAACATTTGTGCGATTTGTAAGACACACTTCCTGCAGGCATCCACTTCGAACGTATTTCCCCGTACTGCTCAGCCGTAGCGAGCAACTGAGGGCTCGTATTTGTAAACAAAGGCGCTCGTACTGAAGCTTGACGCTTTCTCATATGAGAACCGGGCTCTCTTCGCTGAATCACTCATATATAGATCTCGGAAACTTTTCGTATTGTTATCACGCTTGTTAACATTACGAGGCCTCCATTGTTCAAAAGATTCAATAATGAATCATTTCTTGAAAATTGATTTCAATGTTAGAAAACTGCAACGTTTATGAGAAACTTATGTACTGGAAATTAATAAAAACGTTACACTTCTTTGCTCATGGTTATCTGTTTCTCATTGGCAATTGTTCGCGATTGATTGCTTCGTTTTCCATTACTTTAGTTCAAGGAATTGTTCTGTGTTGTTGAAATTCGATCCGTGGCACAACGCAGGTTTTTGTAACAGTGACCGTAGAGTTGTAGTAGGCTTTTTATAAGACGGGACAGTTATGACGCGGTAGCAAATTTTGTTAGCTTCGCGTGAATGAGGCTGAGAGTTTTTTGAGCATTGGCTAATGAGTTCGCTCATCACCAGCATTCTCATCCCTTAAACATTTGAGAATAAATTTAAGATCGAAAAGATTCATGTGGTATTTCAATCGAATTCATATAAACGTGAAAAATAATATTTTGTCGAATCAATTATCAAAATAGATTAGTTCATTGGCTCCTTTTGAAATGAGTTTGGAGTCAAGCTCAGCTCATGAATTGTGAAAATGCGTGTAACCTAATTTTTACTTTTGTTATCACAGTTGACATCTTCTGAATGTTTCCTTTCACTCGTAAACTAATGTCCACACTGGCAATATTGAGCTTTATAATTATAATTGTTCTTTGTATTCATTGTGACTATTATTATTACTATAATAATACTGCCTGTGATAACTCAGATGGCCTGCCACTCAATTATCACACTATACCGCCTGTTATGACTTGAATTAGATGCCATTAGACTCAATTATCTCGATACCAATTGCAATTACCTGAATTTGTGTGCCCTGTGGCTCGATTATCACAATGCCACCTGCGACCAGAATTTAGATGACCAGGGACTCAATAACCTAAATACCGCCTGTAATTACTCGACTTTAGATGCCCTGTGACTCGATTAACAAGAAGCTATTGCGGTTTCTACGTCACGGGATGCAGTTATTGTACATGGCCGCTTGTTGTCCGCTTGTTTTCTGTTATGGAGGAAGTTGCTTGGCCGAGACAATGTCGGCCTGCACCACTTCCGGGTGTTCTTTTGGTTGGACCAACGCAGGGCCATCTCGACTGAACTATTTCAATGAATGGCTAAATTAAAGAATGTCACATTGTAAGCCGTGGGTGCTGTCCTATACTAAGCCTTTGATTATCAACTACGCAGTGATTTTCGTGAAAGTTTACATGAACTCACTGAATGATTTTAGTTGGTACTTAGATTTTTATGAGCGATTTAGCCAAGCTATTTTGGCTACGTCACGGCTATACAAGTACTGTAGTATTATGGCGCTCGAGAGCTGTGGTAACGGCGCACAGGCCCTTTATTTTACTCCATGTTTTGTGTAGAGTAGTCATTAGTTTCCGATTTTTGAAAGTTATTATTACCTTCTACTGAGACGGAAAGACACACCAGAGGTATGTTTTAAATTATGCTCTAGGTAGCTGTTATAGGTTTCCCCTTAGGATCTGCTATTATTAGCTTTCTATTGGTAGGAAAGAAGCTCGGGAGTTGTATTTCTCTTAGTTTTTTAGAGACTAGTATATTGGTTTCCGATCACCGCGTATGAGATTGGTGCTGGTATGGAAGTGTTGGCTTGCTGCGAGGTGACCCTTCCGTAATGCAATTAAATTGTAATACCATGAAAGTAGAATTAAAATGTGGTATTGCTTTTTTCGGTGTAAAAATTTTTTCGTTTTTAAATACCATAACCTGGAATAGCTAACATCATTTACATGCTTTAAGCCTTCGATGGGTTGCATGCTGCTGACAAGAAACTTGTACGTTTATTTTCTAGCACTTCATTTCAGTTTCCAAGTCCCCTTTTTCTTGAAAATACGGTCAATTTATGAGCAATTTTACCTGCACGACAGTAGGCCGTATTATCGCTCAAATGTAGTTTTATTCATGGTTCTAAAAGCATTCAGAAAACACTGGTAAAAATGTTTTTCATGAGGCTCAAGTGTTCCCTTTTATAAGTTTTTTGAGCAATTTTTTGTTAATTTTTGTGGTCAAGAATGGAGCACTTCCTGAACAGATAGGAAAATTTCCTTAACATTTTTGAGAAATGCGTGTCACAGCAAAGGATACCTCAAATGCGTATCGACATATTCATCATTCTGCACCGGGCCGATACGGGCAGCTACTGTCACAATGCCCCTTTTTGTAACTAGAGTTTCACCATCACAGCGCAAGTCTCATTTTAATACAACTTTTCAAACTCACAAATGGTGTGTAAGTATAAGGACTCTGCACTGAGTGGGAAACCTGTGCTTACAAGTATTTAATCTTGCAATGAAATGAACCAGGGCGCATCTTTTTATTCATGTATTTTATTATTCGAAATTTCGAAAAGTGATTCATCAAAAAATTTATACGTATCCTGGATCGAATTTCCTTGTAACATGTGAGAGAAAAGCACCTTTAAATCGCCTTGTAGCATCCAGAAAAAATCCTCATTGAAGGTCTGTTTTTGTTCTCTATAATGGTTGCGAGTGAATGAAATAAAATCGGTGTGTATATCGTGTAACCGATGTTTGAGACAGAATTAAATATCTCTCAAGCGTACTCCGTTTAATCGATCTTCCCCATGTTTCAATAGAAAGCTAACTGATAAGTAATTAAATTCAAGAGTCAGAGTTGTTTTAACTCTTCCGCCATTTTTGAAAAATTAAGTATTCAATGTTTTTGAATTGACCTTGCGCTAACTTTAATTAAGAAAAAAATAAATCCAACAATCCGACTAAATGACACCCTTTCTTTAGACTGATACGGTTCTTACTTCACTATAGCATAGCATGAACACTGCATGCTTTCTCTGTGCCAAGAATCGCATCTCCGACAGCTATGCTAGGTATGGTTGTTAAGTAGTGATTTGTTCAACGGAATCGACTTACTCGAAACCATTTCCTTCGTCGTGGCGAACGGAGTCCGTAAAGACTATGTCGATTTTGACTGCTTTCGTTCAGAAGTCCGGTGACTCGATTATTAAATTATAAAGATGTTTCCTTATATACCTACCTCGGTACCCTGCAAAAAATAACCATGGGATGAATATAACGTGCCGGACTGTGACGTGTCGCTTTTTGTTGAGTGTTAACTACAGACGAGCGCCGATGAGCATTAGAATGTCTCTTTTTGCTCTATCGTAAAATAATCTTACGACTTACAAGCGATGCTGCAAAATTCGATGATGTTATAAAGGTAGCAATTCCTTACATTTTATCATGTATACCTAATCATCTGCCAATTGCCGACTCATTCCCCCTCAGCTTTCGCTGGCACGAAAGTTACCAGGCTCAAGGAAAAACAGAATCATTTTAATGGGAGTATTGATCTCTTGGGTTTTCCGATTTCCCTAATCATCTTTGCGTTGTAATGCCAATTTTTAAAAGTATGTAACTGAAGAGTTGGAGTAAGCTGTTAAAAAGACGAGAGTGATATGGAGAGGTGGTTAATAAGTGAGAAAATTGTTTTCAAAATCATGAAATTCGTGTCATTCTTTGGTAGTTAGTTTCACTTATTTCTTGCTAGACAACTATCGTCGAAATTCTTCATTTGTTTGTTTTGAATATTGATTTCGTAAATAAACATTTTGCTTTTTTGCGTTTGAACTATGTATCTGATCAAATATTACACATCATGCTGCGCCAATTCGCGCAGCCAAATGTAGCGAGCGACTTGCAAGAGCATGTCTGTTTCACTAATGCATTGGACGATTTTTGCCTCATTTTATTCCAGTTCGGTACGAATTCTCAAGCATATTAATTCTTGGTATACATGAATTTATGAGTGAGAATGAAAACTGAATTTTTTAATCGAGAAATTTCTTGTGAGAAAACTTCAAAGAAATCAGCCTCACACGTGAAAACTGCTACAACCATTCCAAGTACTCGTTTGTTCGAAAATTGGTGGTAATGTGAAGGTAATCCATTGAGGAAGATAGCCTTGCGTTATGACCAAGGACCAGAAATGACGGCCTGCAGCACACGCAGCGTCCGCCTCCGTGTCCACAAGGCCATGTTGGCGCACCTGCAGTCACGTTCGCTCGCTCTTCAGAGGGGGAAACGCTTAGCGCTTGGTAATATAACTGTTATGTTGCATAAAAACACCCTAACTCGACGAAATAAATGCTCTTCACTCAAGTGTAAACAAGGCATCAGACGACGAGTAGACCTTCTCCAATTCGGATGTTTTTATTTGTCGGTTAGAGCCATATTAGGAGATATGTGCGCAGTCATGGAAAGAATTTCGGACTGTAGGTACAAAAAGACAAAGTGATCCAAGAGCATTAAGGGAGATAGATGTTGTGATGGTGATGCTAAATATGCGTCTATTTGTTATAAAATACTATTAGAATTGTGAAATTATTATTTCAACCCCATGTTATAAAGGGCATCTGATTTGAATAAATGTGTTTTTCTACGCTATGTTGACACATGTTTCGATTTCCTACTGTGCGAATTATTATCTGTAAAGTTCTTCTGATTAATGCATGTTCAAGTTGAGTATAAAGAGCAATTATTGAAACATAATGGTGTAGTACCGAGCAGCATGATACGGGTGCTCTGCGTTGTATGTAAGTGCTGTAGACAGCATGCGGAGTTACTTAGTTATAAAGATGTATGCTTTTAACTATCACAAGAAGCCTGCTATTCATCTGGTCACTATTTCCATACAACTCAAAATTTTACGAAGTGAATGAAGCTTTCACTTTTATGATATGACCAAGGATGTACGTGATTCTGCCGTGATATTATTGTTAAATAATGAAAGCATTGAGCGCAGTGCCGATAGGTATGGACATTGATCTTTTGATCGCTCGTGGCTGAGATATGGAATGGAAACCATGATTGTGGCCTTAAATTTCTTATCTTCACTTTTTATAAATAATACTCAAATTGAAAAGTTTATAAAGAGAAAAGTCTATAGGGAAGATACAAACTCTGGGAAATTTCTTTAAATTTCATTATACAGACGCGTGAAAATCTCCCTCAGTTATTTTTTTAGTAAATTTTCTGAAATCCATCGTTGTAATTGTATAGATTGACTGCAACAATTCCTCAAACTCTAGTCTGCATCTATGTTGCTGCTTTAACAACCCAAAAGTTGACCAAAGCTAGCTACTAGATCGCAAAGAGCGACCTTGTTTTCGTTTTCTGTGTACGAAAACTTTTCTAGCACACGGCAGTTCATTTTATTTGGGGAGGGAATCGAGCAACTGCGCTCTTTGTCCAGTAACTTGTCCTTCCATTTGACGATTAGGGTTAATTTTTTAACTAGCGTAATAAAAAAATTCAACATATTTCTTTTCCATTTAGTGAAATTTCATTGTAAGAATAGGCTATCGCGTTTCATAAACATTCATGGGCCGGACATTTTAACTTCATTAACACTGCGTATGAACTTATTTCACCACTTTTGATGTGTATCGTAACACAACCACAAAACTTCATATTCATCTGAATTTTGTCGGTTGAGATAATTCGGCGGTCATTCGCAAAGACTATCGCGAAACACTCTGTTGAGAGCGACTCCTTGCGTCGACATTGCTTGATAGCCACCGCCCGCCCCAGAGAAGAGCTCTACTACACAGACGCAAGCACCCGCAGCGCTCGCTTCGCTGTACGCCCGCAGTCCAACCAATGAAAGCAATTGGCGTGAAGGACATGTCAAATAGACGCTTCTCACTGGGCACCTGACATGTTCTTCATCACGTTTGTCGGCAGGAGTCAGAGGTTTAGATCTTTTTGTCTTATGTAAAGTATCTCAGATTATATCTGGAACTTTTTGACAGTGTACAAGGTGTAATTTGCAAATCACTATGACTAACGCTGAATTGTAAATGCGATGTAATTATTATTACGCTTTTGTTATTACCATTGCGAATGTTGTTTGTTGCTATGTCGATTAAGAATAGCACTGTTTATTATGGGAGAAAAGAAATTTATGTGATTTCTATTAGTATTTAATATTTTCTACCGTTTTATCGTAGTCTTTATAGTTGATAGAAGCGAACGGCTTGAAATCCCTTGCTAAAATTTATATGTCGTCTGGGTTTCCTGTCGTATTCATTTTGACGGCCTTGTAAGGTTATATCACGGCAAATAGGGAGAAGTTGAGTTACGTTAGGTTGGATTGGAGTGAGCTGGATAAGGTTAGTTGAGATAAATAATGTCAGTGTTAGTTTATTTCGATGAAAAAACTTTGTTCGTAATGTAAAGTATTCAAGTTGAGTTAAAATTATCGTAAAGGTTGATGTTATCGCTGAGTTTTCAGCAAACTTCGGTGAGATAAAGCGGCTTATGCTTAGTAATGAAGTTATTATCTTCTGAAAATACTGAGCAATAATTATACAGAAAATAAATAGTAATCATTTTAAGTTAATTACAATTATGATTCCTTGTAGAAACGTTATTTTAGTATTTTTTTCATACCACGCTTAAAGTCTTCAAATGTACCGAGCGGAAAGTGAGCTTTGACGCAAGAAATATACTCTCACGAGGAAGACATTTCACAAAAAAAGATTAAATTTGCAGATAATTGAAAGCATACGGCAACTTTCTCTTATCCTCCTATCCGAAAGAGGGAGATGAAGAAAGGAAGAAAATTTAGGACGAACACAACAGTTGCACAAACCTTGCAATAGTTTCGCGTGACTCGATCAGGGTCCGCGGGTAGGTCTAGGCAGGTCTCTGAGTGAGGTCTCGTCCCCTGTCGAGCTCTGTTGCTACCAGGACAGCGTATGTTCTTCCAAGAAGGACCTCGAGAGCCCCTCTCGTCCTTGCAAAGCATTGTGTAAACAAGAAAAGTTCTGAGCGACGTTGATTGGAGTAAATATTGAATGATGTTCACGATTGGAACACAGAGTGCGAGAGCATCAGTAACAGTTGTGTGAACAGAGACGAAGAGAAATCGTGTTTTTTGTGAATGGATATCTAATCAAAATCATTGCTATAGATGCTTCGACGCTAGAAGTAAGCTTTATCTGGTGGTTGGCACGATGTTTCAAGTTAGTTAAGGGTATGCACTGTTTTAGATTATTCGTGAGGGAAAAGATTGTAATGCTTTTATCTTAAGTAGGCTAATTTAATATATGCTTCGAACATATACCAAAATTTAGTCCAATAATTGCCGAATATCATGTCCTACACAAGCAATGAGATGTTTCTCACTCCAATAGTAGATTATTACACAAAAATTTTGTATCACTGAGTATCTTACCAGCATACACTACGTATGATTCGCGTGTGATGTTGTCTGTTTGAGCTTTGCTGTAATTTAATTCGTTTTTTGAGCTGTTCTTTTTCCTGCTCAATATTAGACATTCTTTATTTCAAGCTTTTGAGCTTCTTTTCTAAGAAGAACTAGAAGTTATTGAAGGGTGTGGACGAAGTGTTTCAAACACAATGGCTAGTTTTTCAGTAATCCTTGCTTTATTCTGACATTAAGTCCGACGAAGAAAATTTCCTTTCAAACTCGACTTAACTAGAATGTTTAAAGTTACTGCTGGAGAGGCATTCTATAAATTAATAAACCTAAATATTCATCGTCTATCATTCGTAGTTTAAGCTTTGCATGATTTCTTTTTGGTCGCTTGCAGAAGTACACTAAAATCTAACGACCTCTGATACCCTCGCAGAGAGTGTAGACGTAACCAGCAACAGCCTCGTATCACAGCCTGTGGCTTAAATTGTAATATCGTTGCTACGTTATTACCGTCGCCTTTTTTTGCTTCATCGTACTCGTTATAAGGAAGGGTGAGCTCTGTAAAAATTGCGCTCATGTGACTGCCCGAGGCAGAACCGTGGTCCGGTGCAATCAATAAACCGAAAGCATGCACCAGCCGGCAATCGATGCTAACGACTGCTCCTGGGAGCTGACTTTTGGAGACATTTAAATGTCACGTCAAGCTCACTTTCTTCCAGCCTTTCGTGTTGTCCTTATTATTTCCCTCTGTAACTTGCCACCTTGTGCCGCAGCATGCCTCTGCAGTGGCAGTTGACTGTGTTCCCATGATTTTCCAGTCAAGTGATGCTTCATCTTTTGCTAACCTAACTGGAATGCTGATTAAAATAATCTCATTCATTCAGTGAACCTGAGGATTTATGTGATGAATGGCTGGGATTAATTTTTATTCGTATATGTTGAAGTTTGTATGAGATGATGTCGCATAAAGAGAGGATAGTTTGCGTCTACATTTATTTTTTAAGCTTGAAGCTGTCGCGTGAAAGTTTAAATTTTGCTCAGTAGTTGAAAAAAATCAACAACGATGGCTATAGAAAAAATATTTGAAAAATATGTTCTCAAGGTATTTTCTCTACTACCGATAAAAACATACTTTAAACACGTTTTTAAGGTAATTATTGTTAACTTACCTCAAAAAAAATGTTCTCAGTTTTTAAAATTGAAATATACTAACTTGTACCTGTCCAAATTTAGTTTATGGAAATATTAATGATCAATTCCACGAATTAAAACGAAATCCTTTTGTATTATCCAAGTGAGACTTTTTTATTTGTGTATTAACGATGAAAATTAAGTTTGTGTGTTACCTCAAAGGTCTATGGCAGTGCTCGAACAATGCTGAATCACGTTTGAACGTATTTCATTAGAAGTCTTCGTTACTCTGATTTAATGTTTACAGCTACGAAATTGCAGGTATGTAAAATCTATTACTTTACGAATGACCTATAACAGTTACCCTGTAACTGGAAAGCATTTCTGGCAAAAAAGTCAGCATGCATCTCAAACTGAGAAAATATGATTGTTCACTATACAGTCAAAAGAAATCATAAACTTATACAAGTTGATATTTGAGAAACGTGTTGAAACACACAAACTTCAGCGGCAGGTCTGTCACTTCTGATTACGATTATTTTCCTTCGGCTTGTACCTTCGGCCTTTAACGTAAATTGCACCCTTTAGAACGAGATCGAATGCGCCAAGTAGGAGCTAGTCGTGCCTACTGATATCAATGGCAAATTCCCAGGTTAGACGTGGCGGGCGATCACAGTCACATCTTTCGATCGTCTGAGGCAACTCGTGAAGGGAACCTCATCCCCCGAAATGAAAGTCTCAGTAATGTTGAATAACACTTTAATATTTTGGTAGTTAAGTGGCTTGCACTCATTAACCCTTTAACGTCAGCATTTTGTACTTATAATACCTTCATAACAACTACCATCATTAAACTGGCACTGGTATCAGGTTACTCATATCAGGATGAGGAGGGAACTGCCACTCAACAGGAGATCTTCAAAGAACACATTAGGGCGCGTATTTAACAAGAAATAGAACATACTTGGGCTATTTTTTAAAAGGACCGTGTACTCTTACGGGCGTTGAAGGGCTAATATGGGAAATACAACTCTCGACCGCTCGCCTGTGATCACGTTCAGTGATGGTGTAAAGAGAGCGTCTCTGAGCCGCTGACGGTGGGTGCATGCAGCAGGAGATGCTGCAGCTTCCTGGGCGCACCGCCTTCCCGTCTGCTGATCTACCCTTCCTTCCTAGAACTCTCCCTGCGCGGCCAGACTAACAATCTTTAGTTTCCAATGTTTAGAGCATCGTCGCCTGGTTAGGATAGAGCTTCTGCAATTGGGAAAACTTGAAATTAAAACAACGGTGTTCTGTTATCTGATAGGCATCTCATGAGCAGTAAAGCGCCATAGCTGGGTCATTGGTTCGATATTCTTTCGATAAAGAAGATGTGGTTTTAGCATTCTAGCCCCTGAATTTCTAGTTGATTTTGCGAGAGTCCTCATTGATATATTCCTAAAACTTTTTCCTGAAGTATTTTTTCAAATCATCGTTAGTAATGCTATTTCTTTTTGGTTCTGGAGATATGCATCAATCTCCGATGACAATCGTATGCATCCTGTATTTCCCCCGGAGACCGAGGGCTGCTCTCTTCCTAAGCCCGGTCTCTCTCTACCCAAGGTCAGGGGTCGGCGGGGGCTTCGTCCCCCTCGGTTGGGCTGGACTTTGCAGCCTCTCACATGCCTGGAAATCAATGGCCACGAGCCTTGACTGGAACGCTGGCTTTATGAAACAGCAGAAAGCACGTTTTACGAAACAGATGAATATTCATTTTGTAGAACAGGGGACCGATCGTTTCATAAAATAGTGAAGCGTTTGTTTTATGGAATTGTGGAACAGTCATTTTACGCGACGTCCGCGCATGCATCACGTTCCATTGAGTGTTATCAAAGCTATTTCAGGTGATAACGACCTTCATCCAGGATAGCGACGAGCCTTATCCTTGCGGCTGTGGGAACTAGAGCAGCCTCGTGGCGTTTTGACGTGTTTATAACCTCTCTTTGAGGATGCAGTCCGTCTCAGCTTGCATGTACCCTGTCGCGCTAGTGGGTCACACTGGAAATAGCCAAAGATTAACCGTTCCTTTTTCTACAGCCGCTCCTTTCTACTGTAATCTTTAGGATAATTTTTTTCTAATCGTTCTTCTATACTTCTTCATGTTCTGCTGCTTCAGATGTGATAGAGTTTTGGTATGAAGTCAACACAAAAAACAGAATTGAGTAAAAAAGCATGACAAATCAAGAGAAGTAGGCATGTGCTTAACTAGAAATGAATCCAGGAACAAAATACATGTAACGCTCAACCAAAGTCTGAAAATCCTACTTCCACTCATCTGTCTTTTAATCACGTGTGCGTATAGTTTGTGAGCTTTAAAAATGAAATTAACTTCCTACGTATGCAAATTAATCACCTGCGGCATTTGATGCTGAATTTTAATTTTTCATTCATTAAAGAACTACTGATGTTTTGGAAGGCACGTGCTTGGTTTCACACCGTGAAACACTGAACTGTGTGGTCAATGCTCACGACTCTATTTTAGAATTATTTGCTAGCTATTGAAATTAATGCAAACACTGTTTAATTTTTACCCATGTGAAAGGAAATGCAGCAATATTAGCGAACAAATTATCATGGATAAGTAAAATGCCTCAACCTGATTGATGTACTGTACTTCCCTGTATGTTTTCTTTGTCTTCCCTAGTTTCCCTACGGCGCGAGGGTTAAGCATCACTCTGGTTTGATATCAATCTGGCACTCGTGTTATTTTCCCCACAGTATCTGCAGCTTCATCATGAATACCGAACGGAAGAGATGAATAGGAGAGATTAGAAGGGAAATTTCCCTAATCATTCAGCATGCTCTTCTCACCCTCACACGCTCCCACCCATTGGTTAAAATGCTGAAATACGTACTATTTGTATTGCAGTAAATACAAATGAAGGGAATGATGATGATTTTTCTGTTTGATACAATGTTTCTAATATTTCTTGTCAGTGTATGCCCTCACCAATGCGCTGTCGTTCTCTGTTATATTCCCCATCGCCCTAGCCTAAGACAAAAATGCTCTCGTACTTGCTAGATGCACTCGGTTCGGAAGAAAATGCGTCGCATGCGAATTTTGTAATCAAACTTTATTTGCTTTGTTTTTCGAGTTTTGTACACCTGTTTTGGGAACGAATTCGCTCTCTAGGAGTACATGTTGTCAAAAAGAAGGTTGTTTGGAGTAGCAACTTTTGAAATTCTATGAGACGGTCTCTTTCATGAGCCCCCAGCACAGGGGAGTACAGGGCAGGGAGGCTTGTGGCGGGGAAAGTTTCTTCCAGGGAGATTCTTTTGCTTTTCTTACCAGCGACTTTAAGGTGTGTGATATTCTTTGCGAAGCTGCAACGCTTCGCTCGTCAACCTCATTTGAAATTCTGATTTTAATTTTGTAGGAAGAAGCTCATATTTTGAGAACCTTGATTTCGAATGGGGTGGAGATACCTCGCTGCCTCGGCTTTACGAGAATTGTGCGACTAGTGTCGAATGTAGAGGGCCCTCGGTGTAAACCTCCGTATCAAAAGACCTCCAGCCTTTCTGCTGGACTTTCGTGGGTAGCTCTTTTGTGCTTTCATTCTTAAGAGCTTTTGCTGAGAAGCTCTTTGCTTAGAATTGGAACGCGTGCCTAATGCTGTATCAGATTCGGTGTTATGATATAGTTCAGGGGTTGACTATAATGTGCAATAGATCAGTTTATTTCATTAATGAATTTGTGCTGCTATTTCAGTATTTATGTTTTTCACAGTCAAAGATATGTTGTATATATTTGTTGAAGAAATCTTAAGTACTTGTTGCCCAATGTTTGTCAGGGCTTCTGTACTTAAATTTATCTCAATCGCAGGCGATAAGTTAACTAATTTGGCTGATTTAATAGAATGCGCTCCCGCTAACTCAGGACCAACTTCTTGACCTGTGTTCAGTATTATGGATATCACATTTTTCTATTAAGCATCTTCCAAACTGCAATAAAGACGAAGACGGTATCGCCAGTTATACTGCTTTGTGTGGTACGTATTGAATTAGTGGTCGGCGTTGTAAATTCGCATAATATAACACGGTGGACGAGGGCTGGAGAGCTGTGAGGGCTTACAACGAACACGTGACTTGTCACTCTATATAGAGGGGAAACGATTGTTTCATTTCAACTTTGCCGGTCTTGTTGCATTAGTATGTAACATCTCTTTCAACTTTCCTCAAGATGTACGTGATGCATATACGCTGTTGCCAACCCCGAGCAGAATTTTCGTTACTGCAGTGGATGGTTTTTAGAAATGTGAGACTGTAATTTTGCGTGCGAGCACTGGAAGCTGCATACGCATGAGAGCTCACGTGTGAGTGACGGGCGAGATTGTTTTGTGTCGAACGTCTGGACCTGACAATGTCTTCTGAGGCCCTGGGACGTAAATTTTGGCTTCCAGAAAAATTGAATATTTGTGCTGTTGCACTGAGTTTAATCGGTGCTTACTGTGGTATTTTTGGATTTTACACGGATGAGCGTCAGATTTGTAATCTGGTAATGCCTGACATCATTATCTATAAAAAATTACAGTTTTACAACTTCAGGATTCTCGCTCTACATTGATGAATATCAACTACTGTTGAAGAGAATTAATCCTTCTTAGGTTCTTTATTAAATAGAAACATGACGTGCAAAATTCATTAAGGCATATTTTGCAAAAATATCAGTTTCTACGACGTAATTCGAAGATTTTTACCATTACCCATCAAAAACTCCTTTTTCAACATCGTTATTTTAAATGCCATGAAATAGCGAAAAAAATTAAAAAATCAAATGTTGCTCTAGTTTAAGTGCGTTTGATCACTAGCTCAACGTATCCTCCTAACATCTAAATACAAGGACAAGTTTAAGCATTTGCTCGCGTCATCGTGCACGTGCGTTCTGGATGGAGCACGATCGGTTATGAACTCATCAATGATGATATGACAGGGCACGTGGCATATCTCAATGATATAGCCCATTAAACTACAAACCAATGTCACCCATTACTGTTCTCAGCTGCTATACGATGAATTTTTTTTCTTGAAACAATAAACTTTCTCTTTTAACTATGAAAATGGCTTAGAATTAGTGTAGAGGCTTATTCAAAGAGCGAATCAATCCTAAATAGATACATCAAATGAATGCATTCATGAAGACGTGCAACTCAACTCTATGGTGATTGTTAAAAAATTAGATCACTGGAATTAAGTAATTTATAGTTACTTGTTAAGATGGACTAAAAATGTGAAACTGTACGAGGCTTGCAGCCGAGTGCAGCTCATCATTCCGCTCAAGTTTTCTTTAGTCTCATGCACGACAAATTTTAATAGCTATCTAGACCATCCATCACAAATTTAAAACGACGACAATAGAAGTAAATGACTCTAACAGAAGTGTAATATATTGCTAGCCCATTACAGTGTTGATCACAACTACCAATGAGCCTTTTCTGTATCATTGTGCACCAAATTTGCTTTGCACATAATTACGAAGCTAAGATCTCTCTTACTGTACAATTTCTCATATCACACTAAGGATATGACGTTGGAGGGACTGGGAATTTGGATAATTTGCCCGTTCCGAGTTCCCATCCCAATAGCACAGACCAGAGCACAACAGGAGCAAGTTATGCTTCGGCGGGGCTGCGGGGCGAGCGGACTGGAGGTGCCGTAGATCAGACCAGCTATCGATCTGCCGCGCCTGACTGTGTCGTCCCGGACCGTCGGGGGCACGCCACCCGGCCCCGCACTGCCGTCTTGCTGCGCCCCTCCACTGAGGCCTGGCCGTGTTGCTGCGCCCCTCCACTGAGGCCTGAATGTGTTGCTGCGCCCCTCCACTGAGGCCTGCCGTGTTGCTGCGCCCCTCCAATGAGGCCTGGCTGTGTTGCTGCGCCCC
>JACJUY010001660.1:95869-106751 GCA_014220935.1 Platorchestia sp. MABIK | reverse complement strand
CTGCACCCCTCCACTGAGGCCTGGCTGTGTTGCTGCGTCCCTCCACTGAGGTCTGGCTGTGTTGCTGCGCCCCTCCACTGAGGCCTGGGGCCCGCACGGCCGTGTTGCTGCACTCCTCCACTGCGGCCTGGCTGTGTTGCTGCGCCCCTCCACTGAGGCCTGGGGCCCGCATGGCCGCGTTGCTGCACCACTCCACTGAGGCCTGGGGCCCCTCACGGCCGTGTTGCTGCGTCCCTCCGCTGAGGCCTGGGGCCCCGCACGGCCGTGTTGCTGCGTCCCTCCACTGAGGCCTGGGGCCCCGCACGGCCGTGTTGCTGCGTCCCTCCACTGAGGCCTGGGGCCCCGCACGGCCGTGTTGCTGCGTCCCTCCACTGAGGCCTGGGGCCCCGCACGGTCGTGTTGCTGCGCCCCTCCACTGAGGCCTGGGGCCCCGCACGGCCGTGTGGCTGCGCCTCTCGGCTGAAGCCTGTAACCTTTCAACTGAAGTTGGGGCCCTACGCTCAATAATCCATTTCATTGAATGAAACAAACATATATGTTTTTAATTTTGTCCAGCTGTTCTACGTTGAACAGAGGTTGCCATCGTAAAACAACGGCCACGTTGTACAGAAACGTTAATAGATTTTCGCGTCGAAAGGTAGCATCATCAAGACACCTTCACATCGCAAGGAGGCATCATCAAGACACCTTCACATCGCAAGGAGGCATCATCAAGAAATATTCACATCGCACGTATGCATCATCAAGACACATTCACATCGCAAGAAGGCATCATCAAGACATATTCACATCGCACGGATGCATCATCAAGACACATTCACATCGCAAGAAGGCATCATCAAGACACATTCACATCGCAAGGTGGCATCATCAAGACACATTCACATCGCAAGGTGGCATCATCATGACATCTTCACATCGCAAGGAAGCATCATCAAGACATATTCACATCGCAAGAAGGCATCATCAAGACACCTTCACATCGCAAGGTGGCATCATCAAGACACCTTCACATCGCAAGGAGGCATCATCAAGACAAATTCACATCGCAAGGTGGCATCATCAAGACACCTTCACATCGCAAGGAAGCATCATCAAGACATATTCACATCGCAAGAAGGCATCATCAAGACACCTTCACATCGCAAGGAGGCATCATCAAGAAACTTTCACGTCACAAGGAGGCTCGATAGCAATATAATTTGCTATGTTCTTCAATTGTACCAAACACCTTATACCAAAATTTTGTTTTGAATGCATCGTGAAGTCTGTTTCTTGTCCGCGAAAATAATACGATTGGAGATGAAGATGTTCGAACTTGGGAGTATAATGGGTACGATTATTCTCCGAAAAAACTCTAAAGATAATTGTAATTTTCTGATGATCAACAATACATGATCAAAGATGAAACTATAGGCGATTGTTTTGAGCTTCTAGAAAACAATGATGCCGAAAGGTCTTCAATAAGTTCTCCGGCCAGTATTTCACTAAAATAGAATACAGTCGATGCTCGAGTTACGAGTATTTATCTCACGCAAACTTCAACTTATAGTGATAAAAATTAGTGACGGTTGTTGAACTAATGCGTACGATGCTTGATCCAAGTTTTGAATGACTGAGTTTAAATTTACTCCGTGAAAGTCCTGATTTACGTAAGTTGATAAACAACTTGAGGATCAATTCTAGCTTTAACTCGCGCGCTGGTGTACGAGAAACAAATTGCAGAAGTCAGTATGAAACGTTTTGGTGTTGCGAGCAAATTACAATTCCTGCACAAAACAGTTTCATGAGATAATTTCTCTCGCGAATATGCCGTATTGATCCGACTGAATCCTTTTTTCTTGAGGTATACAAAGCCGCGAGACGTTGACCTGAGACGCTGGGGGTGACATGTGCTGAGATTTTAGATCCATCTTTTTGTCAGTCTGATGAGAGTCATTCAGGAAGTGAGGGGAGGCGTTGATCCAAGAATAAAGGAATTTTGTCAATGCTTAGAAATATTAAATTAACACAATCCTAATGAGATATAAATATTGAATGATCAGAGTGTCTACCTGCAATTATATGTATTTAAGTAGACAAATGGTACAAGGGAAACATTTTTACGAGTTGAAAAATGCTCAATTATCTTGAAAAAAACTCAAGCAGGTATGTTTTAAGGTGTTAAGTACAGTATAACCAAAAATAATGAAATAACAGCGTCAAAACAGTAGTGACGATAATGATGATAACTTTTTTAATAACTGTGATAATAATTATAAGGATCATAATAATAATGGTCCATAATTTCTAATAATAATGATCATACTAATACCTGGATTATTGCTTTGTGTGTATTATGGCTAATTGTCACATACACAGTGCAAGTCTAAAACAATCACCAGCATGATGACCTAGATGAGTAACTAACTTGTTGCACTCAAGATCCATTTTCCAGTGTTCGGGAGTTACTTGCACGAGGTTCCTTGCTATGCCAACTCCGTCATTTCTGACGTATTTCCACAATTGCTCCGACCAATTTTTGCGAAAGTGGAGTCCATTAAGGGAACTTTTAGTCCTCCACTGAAGTGGAGGTTCAAGGTGGCTGCCTCCAAAGGCCTTCTTCTTCTTATGGCTATTAATATACAATTTACGATACTCCACTTCAGTGGAGGACCACAATTTCTCTCAACGGGCCTCAAATTCGCAAAAATTGTCCAGAATAATATTGTGGAAATGCGTCAAAAATGACGCAGTTAACATAGAACAGGACTCCGGGTAAGTAACACCGAACATGGGGTACGACAAGTTAGTCATTTACCTAGTTCATCATGCTGATGACTGTTTTATATTTAAACTGTGTATGTGACAATTAGCTACAACATATACGCTTATAATATATGAACCTCCACTTTAGTGGAGGGTCAAGGTAGCTGCATCCAAAGGTCTTTTTCTTTTAGTGACATTAGATGTCAATATTTTCTTTCTTATTATTTGCCTTCCTCTATAGTAATTTCTCATGAAATCTGACCTCAAGCTTTCATTTAGCTAATGCATACACTCTGATGTGGAAAATAGACCTCACTAACTCAATCTTGTTTCTGGCAGTTCAATACGCCAATAAATCTCTTAAACTTTGGCCCGCAGTGCCATTCATGTATGAATTATTGCGAGGGTATCGATTGCAAAGACGTAGTTGAGTTTTTCTTTGCATGAATATTTATTCTTAAAACAATTTTCGAAGTCACGGTTCATTTTATAGCCCTATACAAGACGAATGACGCTATTAAGCCACGCTTAAAGTAATTCAGAGGCGAAAATTTTTTCTTCGTTTTGTAGGTTAGAGAGTAAGCTAGAAGTGCATGCGAAGCGTCGTCAGGATCCCTCATCACCGTAGTCATCTGCCACTGTCCTGTGAATGCATTTCAACTACAGGCTTATCAAGTATTCGTGCACCAGCAAAATTGTCTTCATCGTAATTTGATTGATGCGCCCAAATTGTGGTGTGTGTTCCTGTTTAGGGTAATTCTTTCTCGCGTTTTAAAATCTCAAGAAACGAGATTTCTCTTTTTCTCTTAATTTGAAGCGTCATTCGTGTAACTCCTCTGCTTTTTTTGATCAACTTGCAATCACTGTCTTTAGCTTCACAGATTGTGCGGAGTAATTTGCATGAAAGAAATTTGATACGCGTTCTTTTTTAAAATTTTCAGTCCGCACATGTTAGAATTTAGTTGGGGCAATCAAGGCGTTTGACATCTGGTCAGAAAGTTTCGAGCACAAACATAATCTCAGAATGACATGAAATAGAAATGAGAATAAGTTTTAGGTTTAACAGATGACTGTAAATTATTGAGCTATCAGTGAAAAAATGTGAAAAATCATGCGGTGATCAATGCATTGTTAGATAGACCAGATTAGAAGCTAGTTTAGGTTTTCCTAACCACAACGAAGGTATTCCAAAGAGAGGAAGGATGAAGGCACCACTTACGTTGGAGTTAAGAGAACACAGAATCTATCTACAAAGTGTGTTTCCACTTTCCGCATCAGATTCTCTGCGCATCCGAACACCAAGTTATGAAAGAAGGCAAAAGTTGAAGAAGGAAGTTCAAGGTGCTGAAAAACATAACAGCAGTGAACGAAAAAAGATGGTCGAAAATAAAAAAACTTATTCTATTTTAACAAAAAAGACCTACATAACTCTCAGCTTGAAACATGCATTTTTTCATGTGGGGTTTCTAATTCCCTTAGGTACAACAGTTGTGTCCCCTGGAGGGGAGTAAATGCATGATTGAACTATTTACTATGTACAGAGTGTCATGTACTCCGCATTTGCTTAGCAGAGGGTTATCAGTTAAAAATGCACATAAACTCTCAAATATAGACAATAAGATGTTAATATGGTTACGTTTGAAATGATTTTTACACATTCATAGGATTCATGGCTTTAAAAGTCATAGCTGCCGTCGAATAAATGGGAATCTAAATCAAGATATCAGTTTAACACTACCTTATTTTTATCACTAATTTTCTAGGGTAGGTGTCACCTACCCATAAAATTGCTGATTTAGTTAGTCATGACTTAGTTAATCAATTAGTCAGATTGTTTTTCGTTCAAATTTCAAATACTACGCTGGAAATTTATCATAAAATGAAAACTGATGGCAGTTTAAAATTAAGTCAACCTTAATTTGCATTGCTACTGGAATGCGAATATTTTAATAATTTCGCACCCATGAAATATTATTTAAAACGTGACCGAGTTAAGCAGCATGAATTTAACTTTGGTACACGTTTACTTTGGTGTCATGAAATAGAATCCCTGGTGCTTTGAGGTAGACAATTTGACCGGGGTTCTGGAACTGATTGGGAACTATTATTTAGGATACATTAAAGATTATGCAGGAATCATGCTAGATTAATGTTATAGTAAAGGTACGCTAAAACACACACGATGTCGAAAAATTCAAAACCAGTTAAAACGGGGAGGAGACAAAGCATTTTTTGTCTCAGTGATAATTTTGAGCGGTGATATCTGCGAACAAACAAATACACACTTTGGATTACATCCACACCCCGACCACAGCTGCCAACATTGTATTTAACATTTCCAATATTAAGAGAGTTCTTCAAACTTATACGACTTTAAGACGGCGAGCATGATTTGGTTTACAGGAGCGCGAAAATATATCTTCTGTCTACCTGCCCTACATTTTACTGAGAAATACCCAAATAGAGTAATCGTTCTCTGAAAGTCTACGTGCATTCAGTTTTAAAAATACTGAAACACAATATTTTTTCGTGAGTATTGCAATGAAATAATTGTTTGGAAAAGACATAGAAGCAAGAGCTCTGACATATTCAGAAATGAATAGGCGTTACACTACGGGAGTGTTAACTTGTAATAGCAGGGCGTGACCACATTCTCGAGGGAGCGCTGTCGAGCTGTGGACCCCTTTTGAAGACATTACTTGTGAGGGCCTGTCTACAGAATGACATGCTACGTGACTTGAGGCAACATTGCTAATTGCATACTCCTCCATAATGCATGTTGTTACAGCCCCTCTTCCCGTCTCGGCAACCTAGTTTGCGGGAGAGCTCCTGCTAACTTCCTTAGAAAATTTGACTGCGTCGGTTTACGTTGCCCGGACTGTTCCACCGCGTCGGATGCATCGAGGTAAATTAGCTTGCAGAGGAGCATTTGCTCTCGCTTGTTCTGAGACTTTCTAAAAAATTGGTCCGGTGGGGCATGCGAGGCGTACTGAATCCAAAACAAAAATTACCATTTACTGTTTACATCCATTTAACTACAGGTTGACTGAAAACGCAAAGTTTGTGAAACAGCACGAGTTTGAAATTCCATGTAATTAGAGGAAATGTTTTGATACTTTACTTGCCTTAAACTCTGAAATCTAGTCATTTACATTGTGAATTTGGCTATGCATTGACAGCGTATTTATGACAGTGCTTTTAATCTGGAACAATATTGCACAGTTTGTTGACGAAACTTCTAAATTTACACTAACTAAAAGTTAAATTATCTGAGCAGATGATCGTTCCAGAATCACAACCATCGGAATTAAGTTTTGAATTTTTGTTTGTATTGCTAGTTTATTCTGTTTTTTGATGAAGTAA
This sequence comes from Platorchestia sp. MABIK, assembly GCA_014220935.1. Classification (NCBI taxonomy): domain Eukaryota; kingdom Metazoa; phylum Arthropoda; class Malacostraca; order Amphipoda; family Talitridae; genus Platorchestia; species Platorchestia sp. MABIK. The sequence goes on along the minus strand of JACJUY010001660.1, from coordinate 100,640 downwards.
CACTGGCACTAAGAAAATAATGGGCACTAACCGAATCGCCATGAGTGCGCCAGTATTTAAAACTACGGTAGACCTGATAACGCAAAACACAGTTATAATATTGTTCTACGCTTTAAAATTTATTTTTGAACGTTTAGCCAAAATTACATTAAGGTAGTTAGGAATAAGCCGCATCTGTATTTCAGGAAACTCTAAAACGATCAGATAAGCAGTAATGTGTCATAAGCGCAGGCCGCTGTCGTTTTGATCAACGCCATTGAAGACTTTGTTCACAATTCAGGGATTGTGTTCTACTATTTTAACATTTATGGTCTCTTCGTTCATTACACTCACAAATCTGTTTTTTTTCCTAGTGAGAGTTTCAGCATCATGTACAGTACAGTATCTCTGTTATTGTCTAAAAATAAAATTCATCCCCTTTGATGGTTAACTGGCTTGACATTATTGAAGTTTATCGAAACGTTCTGTGTGTGTAAAACACTTCTTGTGTCACTGTAATGAAGCACACTGCAGCATGATTTCCTTTAAAAGGAGGCTGATCATGATTTTGATAGCACTTTTAAACTCGATTACGAACAATAGAGGGTCCTATTTCAAGTCAAAAGTGACTGTAATCTCTATATCAAATATTTTTGTGATTTATGCTTCTGGAGAACAAATCTTAGCGAAGTCAGACAGCCAACACATAACAACGGTCTAATAAGCGGCTGATGAGGCTCCTAGTGAAATTTGAGTTCCTATTGATGGACTGATAATGAAGTAATATGAAGCATTAATGGTTAGCCAGAGTTATTTCCTTGAAATCGCATTCGAAATAGATAAAGAATTTCGATGTACTGCGCCGTGGCTTGCTAAGCCTCGGCTCATATTCTCAAGTTTTCTACGAAATTTCGCACAGAAAATTGGTTGGAGAAGCTCTTCGTTACTGTCGACTTAGCGAATACCAGAAAAGAAAAAAGAAGAAAATAAAAGTGTCTTAAAAGATGATACAAAAATTATCATTGTTTTTACAATGTCTGAACATTAAGATTGAATCGAAAAAAATTGTTGTACGCCTATCTTTCGAGTATCTTTCTAAATCATTCCATGAGTTTTAAATAAAAATTGTTTAAGTAATTTTTAAAATGTTAATTTTTACCTTGGTTTGAAAAATGAATGTGATATTTTTGTCATTGGTGTTGGGAGCTGATTTATTTAACGACCTTGGTTTTTCAACAACTATGATTTTTATCTTTAGGTGACGGACACTACCTCCTACACGCAGTAACGACACAGCTTGCATCACAGTAAACCTCGCAATAGAAACATATATCACTGAAAAAGACCATCAAAACTGAGAGCTCCAGAAACAGAGACCAGTATGCAAAAAAGAACAGTGGCAGTTTCGAACTACTTATCGGTGAATATCTCGATAGAAAAATCTTTGCTCACGCAGTTGGGGAGCTCATACCCCAAATAGTTTTTAATGTGACGAGAAAACCAATTCGCATTTTTGATGAAAAAGACAATGGGATTTGGAAGACAACAATCTCCCCTACATCAAATGCTCTGATAAATTGTTTTCTGGTAAGAATACACCAGAAACAGGACCACTATAGCGTCCTTGTAAAAATGCGTGATGAAAATCAAGCCGCCCATGCCCCCATTTTGTGACTAAATAACATTGATCAAATTGAATTTTCTCCTAAAACTTAAATCACAACCAGTGAGCGCGGCAAAAATGACCTAGAGGCTAACACCAAATGCTCTACTAGACCTCGCAAGTGCAATAACTCAACTAAAGATCTGCCTGTAGAGATAAATTATATCAAAATATTGCACATAAATGCTCGCAGTCTAAATGGTAAAATGGATGACAAAAGGGTAAAATTGATCACTATAGCGACATTGATATTTCATGCGTATCTGAAACATGGTTCGATTCACGAGTCGAAAGTTCATATTTCAGCATCACCGGCTACACATTGTACCGTTATGACGAAGTCAAGAAAAAGAAGGGTAGCGGTTCATGCATTTTCATCAAAGATGTCTACTTAATATACTTATTTTCGATAAAAGAAAAATGCGAAGACATAGAAATGGTTTGGCTCAATGTTCAAGCAAACAAACACAAATCTTTCTTTATTGGCAGTCTTTACAGACATCCGTCAGCATCTCTATGTCCAACATTAGATTTAATTGAAAATACGCTTAAATCAATCTCTGCAGCCAAAAAATCTTTCTTTGTTTTCGGAGATTTTAACGTAGATCTGACAAAAAAAAAATCAGCTGAGGAAAATGCTGCACAGACTTAATCTTTCACAAATGGATCAAGAACCAAGGCGCGTTACTAACACTTCCAAAACTCTTCTTGACCTAGCCATTACAAACAATCCCCAAGCAGTACTCAGCACAGAGATCTTACCGTCCTTTTCTGATCACCATTCGGTAGAATGTCTAATCAATATCGCAAAAGAGAAACAGAATTTTTGTTACATTACGCATCGCATGAAAAACTACTAGTCACCTGAAATATTTCAAGAAAAACCATTAGACAGATGGAGTGAATTTCAAGGCATGGAAAACACCGATGATGTCAATCTACAAGTTTGGCTTTTCAATAAAATTTCGCATCAGCCCTTAACGAATGCGCACCTTTCACTACGAAGAATGTTAAGCCAAGAATTTCTAAAGGATAACAGACGAGATAAAAGAGTTGAGCAAAGCTAAAAAAAATTTGCAGCGTGAGTACAAACTGAACAAATCAGACTGTACGCTTAGAAAGCTATTTAAAGATCATGAGAAGATCCTACAAAGAAAACTTAAGGACGCAAAACCAGACTACTTTCACGAAGAACTGTTGGGGGACAAACAAAACTTAAAAAGAACTTGGGAAATCATTAGAGAAGTTGTTCAGTATAAAAAATTAGATTGCAAAAGCACTTTTGACAACCCCTCAAAAACGGCGAATGACTTTAACACTTTCTTCTCAAAAGTTGGCGAAGATTTTTTCGATGACGTGCTTAGGACAGTTTCAGACACATCTACTGGGGCAAATCTGAACGATGTTTCATCCCTAAATACTAGAAATAAATGGAGACCAAAACCGATTAGCGAAAGAGAGAGAGACGAAAAATATTATACCCACTAAAAAATACTAAAGCGACAGGACATGATGGCATTAGCCTCCCATAAATAAAAGACAGCTTCCCTGTCACAGCATCCCTGATTTGTTTGATAATAAATACGTCTATAGCCACAAACAAGTTTCCCGATCAATGGAAACTATCCATTATTAAGCCGGTACATAAATCTGGTGATATCGATGTAGCGTCAAACTACAGTCTCCTTCCTCTAATATACAAAATATTAGAACAAGTAATAACAAAACCGTTTTACTTAGACGAGTCACATCTACTTCACCGCAATCAATATGCTTACAGAAGAAACACCAGTACTCAAGACGTTACCTACATAACATAACATAACAGAAAAAAGTTACAATGATATGGACCAAAACAAATTAACTCTCCTACTATTGCTTGATCTATCCAAAGCGTTCGACAGTGTTGAGCATAAAAACTTTTAGAAAAAATTTCAAACCTCAGAATAGACACTCAGTGGTTTTAAATCTACCTACAAAACCGCTCTCATGCAGTGTGCTTGAATAGCAAAATGTCACCATTCATACCAAATCATTTTGGCGTTCCCCAAGGTTCAATCCTCGGCCCCCTCCTATTTTCAATTTTCTTCAATGATTTCCTCACTATGCCGGTTAACACAGAAATTTCAATGTATGCTGATGATGTACAAATCGCCATGACAAGTTCGAAAGTGGATTTAAAAGAAACATAAGCCAAAGCAGAAAACCTTCTAAGAAATCAGAAATTGTGGTATGACCATAGTGGTCTCAAACTTAACGCAAGAAAAACGCAATGCATTATTTTTGGATCACAGAATGCGACCAGAAATTTACCACCATTTACGCTAACATTTGGAGACGATAAAATTGAACCAGTAGATGAGGTAAAAATCTTGGTGTTTGGTTCGACAAAAATATGACTTTAACTGTGTGCAACAAAATCAAAGGAACCTTAATGTTCTTTCATCGCATTAAGAACACAGTTGACGAAAAATCCAGGTTATTAGTGATTCAGTCTTTAGTTTTATCGCGTCTGGACTACTACAGTCTAGTGTGGGGAGATTAACCTCAATTTGTCAAAAAGAGTTGCATCAATTAATTAACTTCACAGCCTAAGTGGTATGCAAAGGAAGTTTCAAGAAACACGATCATGCAACCCCTCATTTAAGAAAACTCGACTGGACCCCAATGCCGAACAGATTCATGATCCAAAAAGCTCGACGAGTGTTCTCATCTCTGTACCTCCCTCAGAGTAATGCAGATGTAAAAATTTTTCCATCCAATATCTCAAACGAAAAATCAAACCGGAGGAATGATGTCTTTTTCAGTTACCGTTCATCTAACGTGGGATAAAAAGCTCTCTCAGTTTCTGGAGCTCTTTTGTGGGACAAGCTTCTCCAGCATATCAGAAAACTCTAAAACTGTAAAAGAATTTAGAATAAATGTGTCGCGTCATTTTGCATCTCTGTCAAAGGGCCTGCAGCACTTCGGTGTAAATATCCAACTTACCTGAAATTTTGATTTTTCTGGAATTTCTGTCAGAAAATTAATGATAATTTCTTTTTACGTTCGCTAATTCATTCTGATATTAATCTTACTTATTTCTGTCGACTAAAATGAGCAACACAACCGTCAGCTTAGTACAGCGGA
>JACJUY010001660.1:65130-88943 GCA_014220935.1 Platorchestia sp. MABIK | reverse complement strand
AGTTCTCACACAAAAACATAAAGACATAAAAGCACAGTACAGAAAGATGGGTTGATGCCAGCAACCATTACAGCGAGCGCTTCAGTGTTCGTACAGGCAAGAAATTGGTAACAGAACGTGTGAAACACGAGTAAAGCTTCTCGAAATAAGCAGGCTCTCGCACAAGGGAAAAGGGAATTCAAAATAAGGCCAACCTTGATAAAGAGCTGTTATCCAAAAGTGACTGGCAATCAATCACCGAAGCTGAAATTTCAATAGGCAGCTAAGGCACCGAACAGGAACGCTAGGTAATTGGAGAAGTGAGCTATTACAGACACTACTCGCCCATCACATTGAAACACCAAACACATCCCAGTTAATTTTTTCTATTTAAAAATTATTGGAATCTGGAACCAGCTCCCAGAAAATATTGTTTCTGCTAGCACGATGAATAAGCTCAAAAATCGTCTTGACCATTACTTGGATTACAATTCCTAGCATTCTCAAGTACGAGGGTTGGTTAGATTCGATTATAGGTTAGTTTAAGCCTCCCTAACCGCTACAAAAAAAGTGTATTGAAGAGAGGAAGGAGGAAGGCACCATTTAGTATGGATATTAGGGAGTGTGGAATCTATGCAGAAGGGGCATAGAAACATTAAGTTGGGAAAGAAGTTCATGAAACAAGATAAATGTTGAAGAAGAAAGTAGTAGGTGCTGAAAAACAGGACAGCAGTGAACCGAAAAAGGTGGTCCTTAAAGTAGCAAAAACTATTTTGTTTAAAAAAAAAGAAGGCCTACCTAACTCTCAGCTCGGGTCCTCACACATTTTCCCTCTGGGAGTGCTACTTCCCATTGATACAATAGTTGTATCCCCCTGAGGGGTCCTCGCTCACAAGGCTGAGAGGTATAGGCTAGGCTAATTGCCGATGTATGAAGGCATTTTTTGCGGTACCTATTGCAGTTGGCAAATGCGTAGGAAAAATTTTAGAATCATGGAAATATTCTAAAATTCCTTTGAATAACTCGCAAAAGAATTTCAAAACCAAGGACAAGAATTTTTGGTAACATTTTGATCAATGCTTCTGTACAGTTATTGCACATTAGACATAGATTCATGAAGTGACTGACGAAAACTAGCTCAATGACTAAAAGACCGAAGAACAATGGGGGTGAGAAGGAAGGACGGCTTTACGATGAATATTTTGTACAAATTCATAATCATTAATTTATTACAATTCGAACCACATAACAATGACGTAGGTTTCAACGGCCACGTCAGCTAAAGTATTCCACAGCTAATTATCTAATCGAAGTAAACTCGCACACTCGGCCGAGCGCACAACCTGACGAGGATAACGCAGCACGGGCCGGTTTGTCGCTGGTCGACTAGCAGCATTGAGCGCTGTCTTATAGAGAACAGGTGGCCAAGGATAAATGCTTCATGCTTGCTGGTAAGTGGTCCCCACAATACGTGAGTCCATTCTACCTCTAGGAAGGTTTCCTTCGTGAATATCTCAGTCCATTGCACCTCTAGGAATGTATCCTTTGTAACAGGTTCGTGCAAGAGAGCTCGGTACACGAGACAAACTCACCCGGCAGCTTCTGCTGGGTGGTGAGCGTGGTTCGCTCGAGGCAGAGGGTGGCGAACTCGTTGTCCTTGTCTCGGGGCTGAAGGTGGTACGGCCGCGAGTAAGTAAACTTGTCGACCATATTGGAATGGTAGAACTGGCGGATGCACTCCGCAACGCCCGGCTTAGTGAACTTATTCTCCTCCACAACGCAGTCCACTTTGTTCACCTGGATGACTGTATAGGCAAGTGACACTTAGTAGGCACTCGAAACCATACTTGGTCACCATGATTTTACTTAGACATAAAATTTCACATAAAGAAATTAATTGATTGAATAAGCGGTCATCAAATAAATTTCTTTCGTGCAGAATCCAAATAAATAATAGAAATCTAACATTCAAAATTACAACAAGCTGGCGAAATCCGACGGTTATAACTCAGTATTATGCGTCGCATTAGATTCATGACACGAAATTAGCGTTGCATTTCGTGTCACGAATCTACAAGCATCCGTACAAAATGAGTGTCGCATTTCGTGTCACGGATCTATGAGCAGCCAAGGCCCGCATCGGCTCAAAAAACAGCGCCCACTCACACTGTTCAGGCGAGTTCTGCATCTCCAGCTCCGGCTCCTCTAGCCTGGTGAGCCGCTCGGCGTTAGGGAACTGGTCCAACAGGCGGGACTGGAAGTCTGCCAGTCGCTCGTAGCCGTAGCCTCGGTACACGAATACCTGCCAAGGTGACGGTGCTATGAGGGCGTGCTGCTGCAGTGGGGCAGATCAAAACCTCACCTCATCCACTGCTCTACTCAGTCACTAACGCAAGCATTGTTTTGTCGCTCCAGCGTCCGTAGGACACTAAATTAGAATGACTACCTGAGCGGCAAAGAACCTGGTACGAAACCGTCAAGAAGAGCTCGAAAGTTTTCCAAGGAAGACCGGGTGAGACTGCTCAATTATCGTCGAGAGATAGCAGCTCAAGTACTAGAAAACGGAAGTATAACCAATGGAGAAATTACAGTGGTAGTAAACCAAAACAAATTTGAGTTACACATGTGAACGGAAAGCAGAGCCGCACAATTAAATACTCAGAAAGCAGCACGACTATTCTGAGAAATAGGACATGACTGCCGAAATTTGAAGATGTTCTAACTATCCTCATTAACACGTTCGCCGCGGATTGGGCCACATGTGGACCAACAGGTAAATTGCCCATTTACGTACCGGAATAAATGAATGAGATTTCTATCTGTTTCACAATCTTTTTAAAAAATAACTTACCATACAAGGCGAAATGTAATCATGCAATTTTATTTTTAATCATTATTAGGACGAATTAAAATTTATTCGAGCAGTGATGTCGATTTCCAATTTTCTGCTACTTTCAACCTAACCAAACCAACCATAAGCAGACGACAAAACGCGGGGAACGTGTTAAAGACGCAGCACACATGGATGAGCCACATTCGCGGAATGACAAGAACACCATCAGAGCAGGCAGCACAACGCACCTTATTCTGCAGGAAGCCCGGGAAGCCCTTGCCATAGAAGGCTACCCTGAAGTACTCCGACGCGGGTCTGACGTTGCTAGTGTTCATGATCTCCGTGTAGCACTTGGACATGCGCCCCAGCAGACTGGGCAGCTTCCTGTACTCCATGAGCATGGTTTCGTAGTGTAGCACCAGCTCCTTGCACCGCTCTAGCGCGCACTCCCACATCTGCAGTCCAACATAGCGCCATATAGCACACAAACATTCCCCTCCCTTTTCGTGGTCAAAACGAGAAGCTATTCAGCTCCTCACCCATTTTCCTCCTCTCGCATCACAAAAATCTTTTTCAAATACTGTTAGGCCCGCATCTGTACTGCAGAGGCAGAAATTAATAATGTGCTTCGTTTTTCAACTCGTTTTCCTTGCTGTGGGTATACTTGGATCTCCATTACGTCGAATTAGAAAGCTCACTTGCAGTTCCACAGAAAGCTCATTTGCAGTTGCAGCTTGTGTGAAGATTTTCTGCATAGAATTCACCGAATCCTTCATCATTTCGTCAGTCATTTGAATTTTTTCACGCTCTTTGCAGTGCCCTAATGTACCACCTCCAATTACTAAACAAAAAATTCACATTATTATTGACATTTCAAGCCTCTTGATAATTATCTTAACCACGATCTTGACTGTTCCTTCCTAGAAAAAGTCGCGCAATAACACTACGGACACACTCTCAATTTTAATTCCAAAAAGCATACGGAACTTTACGGCACTGCATTAAAGTTAAACCTTTTTATGTATTATTCACCAGAATATTATTATCACGTATGAACCTAACATAGGTACGGCTTCAGCCCATGAAGAATGGCATAGCTCGAGCCCGCACACTTGTACACCTCACCTGGCCTTTCTCCATGAAGCTGATGATGTCCTCGTAGAGGAGCTCCTTGAGATCGTCATGGTAGTCGACCTTGCTGTGTCGCGAGGACTTGAGGGATTGCGTGAGGCGCGCGTGCTCCCACTTGAGAATCTTGGCGTGCTCGTACAAGGCAAAGCCCGCCTCAGTCGAGTTGTTGGCAGCGATGTGAAGGTCCACGAGCTTGTTGATGTAGCGTACGTAAAGCTCCTTGTTCATGAATGAGGTGTAGAAGTCCTGAAACATTTGATTCAAATTTTCCCTCTCAGTATAAAATTTATTGAATGCAATTGGAAAAGCTGGACATAAAATTTTCATAAAAGTCACTCTAGAGCACTTTTGGCACTGTAACTCCGTAAATGAAGCATGACCGCAGCTGATCTCAAACCGCACCAATTCAGCGAGTCCAATTCATTTGTTATCAAAAACTTTCGCACTTATCGTATTAGTTGAAACGCATAATTAGGCGACGTCTAAAGACGTTGGCATTGGCGATCCTTGGGCGCGCTGTACTCATTCGGTGCTTGTACTTTGCACATGCTGCACTAGCGCGGTGCATGTTGCGTTGCGCGCTTGTGAGCGACACCACTGGCTCAGTTGGCTGCCTGTCTGGAGGGACCTGTGTACGAGGAGCAGTGCCTCGGACCGTCGCATTGATAGCCCAGAATGGGAAAGCAAGAGGTGTTTACCAGGAGCATTTTCGCTTGATTAATAATAAAACCCTACGGTAGCTGGTTCACTGAGTGAAAACTATTAAATAATTTGCTTCTAAATGCCGTATTTCATAGTAATCATACCGCAATCTCTGATGACTATTTACGCAATCTTTGTAACTTGATAAAATTTGAACTTGTTCGAGCACAGAAGCGTGCGCTAGATGGAAAGAGAACCTGAAGGGAGGAGTCGGAATGGCCTATTATTTGTAATAAAATTCTGTGAAACTCCGTGACTCCTCTTGGTCCTTATCACTATTTTTTGGCGCTACATTAAACCAATGAGGACAGCCCTATATTTCGCTGATCTCCCTGAAATTAAAATAATAATAAAATTTTAAAAAAATACGAATAATAGTTTTAGCTTTTTTAGTAACTAAAACCAAATGAATAACAAATAAGAATTGAATACAGAAGTGCCAAAAAACTAGAATGATGCGATTGTCGAGGGCTTCAAATACACGAATAGAAGCATTTACAAAAAACTGACACACATTCATCAATTGATATTCACCTCCGCCCAACAAGATTCACAACTGAATGTGAAAAATTAAAACGTATCTACCCACGATACGTTTTTTTTAGCATCATTTTATCAAACCAAGCACGATACTTCGACCGGAATATTTAGGTATGAACAATAAACATTTCAATACTTAAATGGCCGTCTGAGGTTCTCATTCTTTCAGGAAAAAAGATATTTAGTTCAATTATATGAATCAACAGCAATAATTTATTTTCAGTAAAGAAAATTAACAATTCCGAGAAGTTTACCCACAAAATCATTTGCCGTGGCATCCTAGACCTCCCATCTCCTACGCTCCCCACAGTCTCACCGGCGGAGCTAAATGAAGGCGACAACACGAGTTAGGCTAGTCAATTATTTTCCTAAGTTTTCTCATAGTTATTATTTTAACGTGGCACAATGAAAGCCTCGACCAACACTAACTTGTAGAGTTGCGTCATGTTTTATTCAAAATATTATATTCAAAATATTATATTCAAATTATTATATTCAAATTATTATATTCAAATTATTATATTCAAATTATTATATTCAAAATAGATAAACCAGTTGAACATACCTTCAACAGCAAAGTTAATTTTTTCTCCCTAGCTTAAATAGTAGGTTGTACGAAGAAGTGCCCTAGTTTCTCCTACATATTTTGCACTGTTTCAGTATTTACGACTTATTTTGTCTCTTTGTGCGGTTTGTAATAAACATCTTAATTAATAAACATCTATTCTTGCAAATGGTGCATAGAATATCCGACAAACAGTTTAAGCATTTCGAACGAAATTCCTATTCTCATTTCCTTGCGTTGTTAGTTCTGATCCGAAATTCACGCTCTTAATTATAACTATAGTAAAAGTGTCTCCAGAGCAACAGTGTTGGTAAAAATTCTGGAATGGTAGCTCATGTAGCCTAGATTTGGGTAAATACAAACGTACTAACTTAATTAGTAACGCAATAATGGCTCAATTCTGAGTATCTGAGAACGTGTTTGGAGACGAAATGAAATCAAGTTTGCGAAGTTTGCAGCAAACATTATGGTCCATTTCAGGTGCCAGTACAGAGCACGACACAGAGTACAGCAAGAAGCGGTACAGCAGGAGACACTCACCAGGAGGTAGACAGTGCAGCACATGCGGGTCTCCGCTGAGTGTGCTGGGGACTGCAGAATGGAGCGGTACTGCAGCAGGCACTTCAGCTGCTGGCAGATCGTCCTCACAAACCTGAGACAAGAATGTAGAAATTGAATGAACGGTGTAAATTAGCTTCACTCAATATCATGAAAGACCTGAGTACAAAATTGAATGACATCGTATACATCAGACAGTACTTCGTACTTTCGAGCCCTCAACGTTACAGCACAGTTCATTTGGTAAAAATACCGAAGAAAGCACGATAGCAAGAAAAATGTGAGCCAGACACCAAAACTCACTTCTCGCCCTTGTCTCTGAGCGCAGCGTCGGCCTCCACCAGCCCGCCCACCGTCTTCTCGAACGCGACGCTGTAGTGGTCGTCGCCCTGGCCGCTCACCACCAGGTCGTCCAGGCACACCAGCACCTCCCGCTCGAACTGTGGCGCAGGCAGTAATGATACTTTGCATTGGTTTATGACTGTATACTGTACAACACAAGATGATTAATGATCTCGCTCGAACTGTGGCACAGGCAGTGCTCAGAGTCATCATAATAAGCATTGGTTGAGGATAGTATACTGTAGACAAGGTAATTAACACGATAAGTGCGGCGGGTTACGCTGATGTTCAATATTTAACTCAAGTTAAAGTTAATTTAAGAGATCAATTTTGAAAATAACCCACATTAACAAATCGCGCTTTCGTTTAGCTTTCAGATTAGATTATTAGTTAGTTTAAGCCTCCCTATCCGCAACAAAGGCGATCCAAAGAGAGGAAGGAAGAAGGCACCATTTAGTATGGAGTTAAGGGAATGCGGAATCTACGCAGAAAGGGCATAGAAACAGTAAGATAAGAAAGAAGTTCATGAAACAAGATCAAAGTTGAAGAAGAAAGTAGTAGGTGCTGAAAAAACAGGACAGCAGTGAACCGAAAAAAGATGGTCCTTAATATAACACAAACATTTTATTTCAACAAAAAGGAGGCCTACCTAACTCTCAGCTCGGGCCCTCACATTGTCCCTCTGGGAATGCTAATTCCCATAGATACAATATTTGTATCCCCCTGAGGGGGATTTAGCTTTCATTAAGCATTTATCGAAATTGAGTTAGTGACTGCTGGTCAGTCAGCAGCATTATAAAATCCCCTCAGTGACCACGGTGGGTCACGTCGCACCTAAAGTGTTAATGATGCCGTTCAAACTGTGGCACTGACACTCGGGCAGTACACAGAGTAATTATACTTTGCATTGGTTCTTGGTTGATGATTGTATACTATAGAGAAGATTATGAATTAGTTTAAGCCTCTCTCCAACCACGTGTTCCAAGAAACGAAGAAAGAAGGCACCACTTAGTAAGGCACTGAGAGAATGTATGCGCAAGGTGTATGCTCCCACTTTGTGCATAGAAACACTAAGATTGAAAGAAGTTTATGAAACGAGATTAAAGTTGAAATAAAAATTGAAAAGTGCTAAAAAAAGAAAGTGGTGAACTGAAAAAAAAAACCCTAGCAATACAAAAATCCTATTTCGTTTAAATAAATGGAAGGCCAACCTAGCCTTCAGCTTGGGACTTTACATCTTTCTTCTGGAGCTAGGTAAACGAAGGTATGATCGAAGATACAAGCATATGAGCGCACACAAAACACTGTCATCATTGCTACCAGCAGCAACAGACAGTGGGGTGGAAGTGCTAGACTCGAGTCACGACAAAAGCCAAGCTTGCATTTTCGGGTCACTGTCATGTAGCTTCAGCCAAATGGAGATACGGACGCGTGGGCGGGCCCCAATCGAGAATACGGATGAAGCTCATGAACACACATGTCTAGGACAGTTGTTAGCACCTGCCGCATATCTCATGCTATAGGGCACAAACAGCGCAACACTAGTACTGCGCTAGTGACACTACCTTCAGTCTGCAGGCGCTTCAGAAACAGCATCTCTGGTCAAGGCAAATAAGCGGCACGACAATTTCTACAACGCGAAGTTTGCATTTTCTTTCTGATTTGAGGAGAAAATCGTATTAACAAATTCTTCAATTTCGCCTAGCCTTTAAAACTTTTACGTTCATGATTTACTTTTGAATCTAAACTATGCTCAGTGTATCCAACTTTTATAAATTACCTCACGAACAAACATGACTGATAAAACTCTTGATAGACATAATAAAATCTGTATTACATGGATTAAGCTACGCGCATGAAAATACATTTAAAACCATAACGGTTGCTAGAATTTAGTGCCAGAAGAACTTAGGTAAAGACACCGAACATCCCGAAACTCACCTCCTCAAAGTTGGTCTTCACGCCGGAGTGGCTGCTCCGGCGCGCCTCGATGGAAGTAGAGGAGGCTACCCTCATCATTTCGAACACGAGCGGGATGGTGGCCTTGCGTAGCTCAGGCTCAGGGATCAGCGTCAGGCGTAGTATGGGCCCTACTAAGCTTTCTTCCTTCGCCCCCACCACAAAGCTCGCCTTGTGCTCCCCTGTAAGCACAAATATGAAATCAACTCCACAGAAATGAAACAATGATCATGACTAGTATTATAGACGTTAGTTCAAGATTATCTTATCCACAACAAAGACGATCTCAAGAGAGTAAAGAAAAGGGAATTTCATGTGTGCAGAAGGTTTTTTCACATAAGATACCCTGCACATAGATACAGCAAGTTAGGAAAGAATGAGAAGAAAAGACAAAAAATATACTGTGAAAAGTTCGTAAACACTGTAAGAGCGGGCACAAAAGATAAAAGTCCCAAAAGCTACAACTAAGATAACCTAACAGTATCCTCCAAGGAGGGGTCGGTCCTCCTAACAAACGATAGACAAACCTAACCTTCCTTAACCGATTACTTCTCCTTCACTCCCCTGAGGGGATTAATCAAATCTTTTTATGGTTGGAGAGGGGTTATTATTCTGTATTATTATAGATTATACCTTACTTAAAGCTTCTCTAATCACATCAAAGGTGTTCTTAAGAGAGGAAAGAAGAAAACACGACTCAGTATGGAATTAAAGGAACGAAAAATCACTGCACAAGATATTTCCACACCCTGTTCAAAGGGACAGTAAGTTAACGAAACTAGATAAAAGTTGAACAACAAAGTAGTCAATGCAAAATAAAGGACAGCAGTGAACCGAAAAAAAACATAATAAAACAAAAACACTTCCCTATTTCAACAAAAGGCTTACCTCACCTTCAGCTCAAAACTTTTGTTTTGCTAAATGTTCATCTGTTTCATTTACACATTGACTGCGAGCGACGTGAGCCATATTTGGTCACTGAGGGAGTTTTCATTATGCTGCTGACCAATCAGTAGTCACAAACTCAATTTAAAAAAATACCTAATCAAAACTAAATGAAAACACGATCCAGTTAATATTTGGTATTTTTAACATTGCTTACCACAATTGACTTTAAATTTGGACTGAATGTTAAACTTTAGTTTTAGCTGCCGCAGTCAAAATGTTAAGTGCGGTGACATGCGGCACTACTAGCCATGGTGGGTACTAGTTTCGCTTGTCTCGACTGTACCACAGACGTATCATGATTAGTTTTTGCGTATAATTGGTTGTAATATTTTTAATAGCAGAATTTTATTGACCGCATTTATACCTGCCTCAAATCTCGCCCATTTTGTGCTTCGAGAACCGTCAGTCATCTCACATGGCCAACAATTCAATTTTATTTTTCCTGAATGAAAGACAAATGGAGCAAACTAATTTAGCAAGCATATGAAAAGTACGTGAAAATCCGGCTGTTTATCAAAGTTAAAAAGTAGGTAAAGTTGACTCCTACATTATAGTATATTCATTCCCTGAGTACTAAATGAATGCTAAATATTCAGACGATTCCCAAATGTTCGGTGGTTTACTTTTATTCTGTAAAACACCAGAAATAATAATTTATAATTCAACAAAAACAAAGCAAGTACCCACAGACACTGACGGTTGAAAAGAGGTTTCGCACATTTAACGCGCAGCTTTGCAAATGCTAAAAAAATTCTTGTCTAACTGAACAGATATTTTCTACATATTTGTTCGGAGCTCCGCATGAAATGCACTTACGGACGTCCAGAGAACATTAAAATTTACCAGAATGGGAAGTCAAGGAACAATGCAAAATTTTCTAACTCGTTTCCTTCACTGAAAAGATTGGTAATACTTGCTTTTGGTAATTGATTAAGTTCCGAATTTACAATTCAACATAACTCATTTTTTTTTAGAACTACATGTTTTCGCGCACTTCACGTTAATTTGGTTAATTCTCAAAGTTCTGTTGTTACGTGCAGTTGGCGTTGTTTTACGAATTTTGTTGATGAATAAATATATATTGATGAATCATCGTTCTATATTTATTAATTTACTTAAGGGTATTATTCTACCTAAAACCTCAAATTTCTTTACAAGTAAAAACTAAAAAAACTAACTTCAAGGTTTGATTCTATTACTAATCCTAATTGTCAACGGAGATGACTGTCACAGAGTGTTCTTCTACTTTCCCTTACGATTGATGAAGAATTTTTTCTGGTAGTACTACTTTATTTCGGTAGAGGTTACCAAGTTCGTTGATAATTTTAAAATGGTGTAAGGTTTGGAACAAAGTGGGGAAACGGGTGTTTTACGTACAATGTACGCTAAACAATTACTGAGCAAAGCGCAAGTGCAATTTCCATTGTGAGAAAAGAGCTGACGAAGTTTCTCCGCATTGAAAGGCATGCTCCAAAGCCTAAAAAGACTATTCTTTAAAAATAATTTTCATGTATCCATACAATAATCACTGCTGAAGTCAATCACACAGAAATTAACAATGGGAGATCAAACCTAAAAAAATTTAGGAACAGATATTTAATAACAAAGAGTAGTTTAACGCCACTGCCGCACCATGCCCATTAGCACCACCACGTAGCGGCTCTGCACGACCACACGCACGATCAGCGTCAAGTGACGACAGTATAAGTGCCAGCTCTGAGAATCAACTAAAACTGCACTTTCTTCATTATCCCAAAAGAGTTACCAAAGGATCTCTGGTTGCATAAGATGTAGGCTGCTAAAATTTGATTCATACGAAAGCCTAGGCAGAAATGATACCAATCTAAGCGAGGAAGCACTGACTCAGATAATCTAGGGCTGACAGTGAATGTCGCACAAAGGAAGACCTGTCCGAGGTTGTGCTACACATAGAGAAGCCTAACAGAGGTGCGTCACTAGTAAGGACACGACTGATCTAAGGTGTGTCACACCAAGAATGACTAAACAGATGTTATGCCACTAGCGAAGGACTGACCGAGGTTGTGCCACATCTGTTTGAGTTTGAAGGCTGCCACCATCCTCATATCGCGCGGCTCGCCATACAAGCCCCTGATCTGCTTCCGCTTGCTGGCCACGAAGCGCTCCAGCTGCAGCGCAGGCTGCACAACACCAGTACCTCAACTGTAATGTTTTCTTACAAGCGGTTCCATTTCACAGTGACGCTCTGTTAACACTACGGTTTGCACGATAGCCGCTGCAAAGACATTAAATATAGGGGAACATTGAAGAAGAAAAATCGACCTAAGATTTCAATGAAGAGGTACTTGGAGAGTAATTTATAAAGATTTAGATTTAACAGTAGTACTGCGTCTAGCTGTAGTTTACTAAAACACTGATGTTTTCAGAAAGTTACCTAAAATAACACACAAGCCTCCCTTCCATTAATAGGGGCGGACCTCACGTCATATGAGAGGAACGTTGTATACACTACACATTAGTACATCAAAATCGAAAGCATACTTCCGTTGCCAGAAAAATGGAAACTAGAATGAAGGTGAAAACGATCGTGAGAATAGGTAGGTATAAGATAGACGCAGCGAATAATTTTTAAGAAATAACACAGACAGCAGAGCTGCTCTAACATTGCTATCGAGGCATGAATAACTTGCTCAAAAAAATCCCGTTGTGTTCAAGTAAACAACTTATAGATGAGGAATCTGCAAAATTTTTGGTAATGAAGATCAGAGGACCGAGAGCCGAATTCTTCAGGACCTGGCAGCACTAAGCCAGGCAGACACGTGGTCGCAGTTGTCACGCTGATGGCAGTGCGCCAACCAGACGGTACTACCTGGCACCGAGCAAGCGGGGCATCGAACACCAGCTTCAATTCTGATTTCTGTGCGTGAATGGTGTGCGACAGCATGCGACTTGAGAAGCAACGCGGTAGGCCAGACAGCTTTCTGCTGTTGCCATATTCTACACTATTTCTTCGCTCAGAGGGTTAAACGCCGCAGCCTAATAGAAAAATTGTCACTTCAGGTCTCTTTCCACTCACCTGACATATGAACTTCACGCAGCAGTGAAACCATTTTTTCCAAATGGCACGTTGGAAAGGCGTCTTGAACTTCTTGATCATGGATTCTGCCGACACCTCGAGCAGTTGTAGTAGGATACTGAGGACATGGGCAAGGATGGGGGAGTCAGACAATAATGGGGAGGGGGTAAGGAACCGCAGCAGCATACAGATAAAAAACGAGGAGTTAAGTTATTAAGGCCTCATTCAAATGAACACGAAAGGTTAGAGAACAATAAGGACTACTACGGCCGTACTTATAATGCAGACACTTTGAGATTCAGAAAAGGGGGGAGGGGTAATAAGTTGTAGGACATACTGAACAAACAGAGAAAAATCACACGAGGGCAGCCAACAGCAATGCCTTCCTAAAGATCTATGGGTCAGGTAATTGGTGAATGGAGCAAACCCAGAAACACGTCTACTGATACAAGCTGTAAACTCGACTTCAAGCTACCTGACCCTACAACACGAAAACAGGGTTTCTCATTAGCCGTGAGGTACTGACTGGTTGAACAGCAGAATGAGCTGGGCCCAGTCAGGCTTGAAGACGGCCCTGTCGAGCAGCGTGCTGATGGCGTCCACGAGCTCGTGAGTGAGGTCCTCCATTGAGCCGTCCAGGCGGGGGTCTTCCATCAGAAGTTGGTACAGGGCTTCTGGACGCCACTGCCGCACCATGCCCATCAGCACCACCACGTAGCGGCTCTGCACGACCACAAGCCAGCAATCAGCGTCAAGTGACGACAGTAAAAGTGCCAGCTCTGAGAATCGTTCCAGATAAATTAAGAACCTAAAAGAATTATGTTCTTAGAGCAAGGAGGAAGTGACAAATCAAGACGAATTTATTTGATAGGTATAAGATTACATAAACTACACGCAAACTAGCTCGATCTTGCAGGAAAACAAGAATCTGCTGATGTTTTCAAATAATGAAAATAATTAGGGTAGAGGATCAAAAGAAACCCAAAATAAAACGAGAATCGAATGATCCTTTAGTTCACGGAAGTCGTCGGTCACAAGAGGCCGCTCCTTACTGCGGTTGGTGCGTGATCAGCTCGACATTTTGGAATGAACGAAAACTTAGGCAATTACTGAAGTGCAAACTTTTGCCCGAAAGTAGAAAACTGTTGCAAAATGTAAACAAAATCTGAACAAGCAAATACTTGAGGCAAAGCAAAATAAAAACATTAATCTCCTTAGAGTAAATTTCTAATAATCAACTAAGAAGTTATACAAATAATATTTCTGCTAGGAGGTTAACCAGGTATTCTGGAAAAAATAAATCATTCTCGACACACAATTTTTGGAGTCTTGTTCTCAATACAGGTATAGATGTCCCACAGCCCTAACTGCCCCCGCGTTGACCAGATCTCAACCCGGCCACTCCTAGCCTACCAAGAGTGGCGCTCACCAGGACGGCCTCATCAGCAGGCGTGAGGCGCGCCAGCGTCAGGATCTGAGGCAGGAGGCTGGTGCAGAGCTGGTCCGTGTGTTGCATGGTGTGCGGGCTGTGTTGCACGCGGTGCAGCATGTCTAGCATGTCCTCCAGCATCTCCACCGCCTTCTCGTGAATCTGCGCACTCACACGCTCTTAATTAAGCTCCACTGCCATGCACAAGCCGTGAAAACATAGCATTTTGAATAGATGCATAAAATTCACATGAAAACTTTAATACTAACGGTCAAAGATGTCTATCATAAAGAAAAATTGTATACCAATCCGAAAATCAAGCCACTTATTCTATCGAGCGCTTTGAATAATGAATCACCTTGCACAGACTACGCAATAACTGGGGATTTGAGTTGGGAATCAGATATAACAAAAGAATTACGAAAATATAACCATACAAATTCATATCCCTAGAAAAGTCACATAAGATTTTGACAACTAATTCAGTTTAGTCTGGTTCAAAGAAGAATGCCTGAGAAGATCGCCCCCTAATTATCAACCCTGGCTATTAGAGACAGCATTGGGCAGATACATTCAAGAAGAGTGTACTAAACTTAATTTTCTCCTAATTTCTTCTACAGGTGCAAAAAGTAGAAAGATCGCGTAGTGCCACGAAAATGGAAAGGGAATTTATTACACCACGACCGATATTTTAAACTGAAATAATTTTAAACGAAAGCTTCAATGCTTCTCTAGGTGGTGACTAAAAGAAAATATAAGAAAAACACTCTTTCAGGAACGAACGTTAAACTGCAGCAAAAAAGATTTTGAATAAAGGTAATGCAATCGTAAGCAGATCGACACATTCATCTCAACAGAGTTCGAAATCTAATGATACACTAGCTGATAAAATTATTGGATGACTCCCAAGTCTCCAAAGAATTGACTTTACAGTACGTTTGCTACCAAGTGTCCTCGACGTTGGACAAGGATTGTGGCTAAACGGAAATAATTTTCAAACGTCCAGAATTTACACACAATAGAAAAATGTTGTAGTAATCTAAAATGCGCTGACTAATCATCACAGAGCGGCAGAAGCATGATCATGACAGCATAGCTTCTTCCACATGAAACATGCATCAGATACCATTTCGAGACCCATCATAGAGCGATGCTTAAGATCTTTATGGTGAGATAAAGAACCAGATTCACCAGGGTGCGGAATAAAAATCAGATCTACTATAAAATGACAAGAACCAGAACCACCTTATGAAGACAAGAACTACTGTAGATCCACCTTATAGTGACAAAAACCTGAGCCACCTCATGGCAGAATTATGATAAGATTAGCTTCACAGCGGAGCAATCTGCCCCACTTCCATTTGGTACCTCAGCGCGAGATGAGAACTCGACCGAAGGCAGATTTGCTTCAACGTAGCAGTGATATTCGCCTCCAGTTTGGTCAGAAACATGAGACCGTGAAGGCACTACCAGCATGAGACTTACCTCCCTCTGCTTCTGTTCTTGCACGATGACCTTCTCGATGGCCTGATTAAGCACTACCGACGTAGGGTGCGAGCCGAATACCTTGAAGACCTTTTGAGTGGTATGTACGGAGCGATCGGGCCCTTTTGACTTGACCCACTGCACGCAACAATCAACACCAGTCAGGGCCAGGATATTAAACTCAGCCAGAGGCAGGATAACATTGTTTAAAAGTGAAGCAGGAAGGAGAACCAGTTGGATGAGTGAGCATTGATGCACGAAAATATGTACATAACAAAAATGAATACTGCAAGCGAAAATTGTAGATGAAATGAAATTTTAGAACGCAAATCAAAATAGAAACATTCAAGGAAGGGAAGGAAGACTGAGATTGGAAGAAGAAATAAACGCATATCATGAGAACTTGTCACTTTAAGCCTGACGATATCAGCCAATATGAATTCCAAGCCCCAACAGTGATGCATGCATACCCTCATATCTCCTCTACAAAATGCGGATCGAATAAATAATAACTCGCGATGTACCCCGAGAAATATTGTTCACGTAAATCTTTACCGAAAAATAACACACTAAAATAATGAATCCAATATAGCACATACGCAATTTCAGCCCTGCTTAACTATCGGTACGCCGGTTGGTGTTGAACGGTTCACAAGTTAACGTTTTCATAACAGGGAAAGCAACAGCATCAAACTCGAACAACGGCTTCTACACTGTTACTAGATTAGATAAGATTATTAGTAGGTTTAACCTTCCCTATCCGCAACAAAGGTGATCCAAAGAGAGGAAGGAAGAAGGCACCATTTAGTATGGAGTTAAGGGAGCACGGAATCTATGCAGAAAGGGCATTGAAACAGTAAGATAAGAAAGAAGTTCACGAAACAAGATCAAAGTTGAAGAAGAAAGTAGTAGGTGCTGAAAAAACAGGACAGCAGTGAACCGAAAAAAGATGGTTCTTAACATAACAAAAGGATTTTATTTCAACAAAAAAAAAGGCTACCTAACTCTCAGCTCAGGCCCTCACATTGTCCCCCTTGGAGTGCTAATTACCATAGATACAATAGTTGTATCCCCGTGAGGAGCACCGTTACTAGAATTATGATCAATGTCCTAACCAAGGTCATACAAAATTTGCCAGCTACGTTTCATCATCGTCAGAGCAACATTGCGGACAAGAAGTGTTAGCATTTGGTACGATTTACAGCGCAACTTGGTTGCGAACCGACAAGCCTAATTCTGCCTAGTTCCTGAGTACGTGAAATTTTGATCCCTGCGCGACACTGAGCGCCACTCCTCACAAACTGGAACTAGGCCGTGCCTGCACTATACAGCGGTGGCGCGTCCGTAAAACGAAATCCAACACGAGAGACGGCTATGTACGAGGTGAGGGGACTGTTGTAACACCAAAATGGCCATCAAAATCCAAGGATGAAGAGGAATAACGTCTAGAGCCTAGCACGAAAATAACACTTTCAAGTAATTCGAGAATTTGCCCACAACAAGACACTAAAATCGCCGCTAAAATTATGATTAACCCTCCTAATTTCGTAAAGGTCATATATCCAATCATCAAAAGAAAAAAGCAGAGGGCTGTTTATAAAGTCAAGTATTTATTACTACTTTCAATTCTTGCAAACCCAAACAATATAGAAGAACACAACTATTTATACCAAATAAATAACAGAACATCAAGTGGCTGTCCACAAGCACACTACATGAACTTTCCGTCCCGTTTGCATTACGCTACAAAAGTCATGACGAATTTACGAAAAACGGGAAACTGGGCTAGGTTAAGAGTGCAGCAGCTTCTTCATATCACTACTTTCAGTGTGATGCACTAGTGAATTAGCGCGAACATAATACAAATAGTAACTTTATTCTTCCAAAAAGTACGGATTTACCGAACAGTACGAATATGAACACTGCACCCCAAAAGTTTCAATAGGAGTTGAAACAAAACTAAGTTCAACGACGCATTAAAAAAGTTAGAGTTTCATTGATACAGCCCTACTGCCGTGGACATCGTGTGAGTTCCTAGGCTACCTCATGAACAATTACTTACTAACTTCACGCGACTCGCGTTAATTCTTTTATTGAATCACACACCTTCCGCTGCAGTATGTGAATAAATACACAAAGGCCTCGGCCATTTCCCGGGAAGAAATGACGATGAAGATAGTGATGATGAAGATGCAATTTATATGAGAGATGTTCAGAGTGAAACAGAGCATTAAACATGAAACAAAGTGAACAGATTGACATTCAATGGTAAATTAAAATCACAAAACACTTAAAAAACATAGTTAAACAGGGTCAAACATTCAAAGGCATCAACATGCGCAGCATTGTTTAAAAATAAAGAGCAAATGACTACTTGTGCTAACAACTAGAAAACAATAATAGTTATAATTTCAAAATGAAGCACGTAGTTAAAGCACACAGATTAGGCCAGCATGCTAAGATACCGTAGTCTCCGGAACGTGTGAAGCGACACACAAAAACTCTATATACAATGTATGGTGTAACATGACATCTTCCACCATTCAACGCAAATGATAAAAACCGAAAAAACCGAAGTAAAAAAATAGTGAAGACCAATGGTACGAAGGAATATCAAAAGGATGCATCAAGTTTTCACAACACATCAAAATAAAGGGAATGTAAAATAAATAAAATGAAATAAACAGAATAGAAAACTAAAAGTAAACCTTCAACAACCCTCGGACACGTCAACTGCTCGATTACAAAACCTGAGTAAAAGCACGTCCCAGACCACCATAAGCTGGAGTAGGGAGAAACGATCTGAAGAACTAAAATAACTCCGTACAGAACTTATCTGTTAAATTAGCCTTTTAAAATCATTACGCTCAAACTCCACCTGCTGCAGTACTCGAGCTCTCACCTCCAGGCTGAAATGCGATCAAGGCGAGCGGTAGCAAGGAGCTCCAAGAAAGTGAACCAACAAGTACTTACATTCAAAGTGTACTGGTTCGTCAAAACCAAAATTTATTCGTATAACAGATGTTTTATTTTAAATATGACCTTAGTTGAGGAGCTGCTTCAGGCTCTTTGGTTTTCAATTCTTCCTCTCTAGTCCTTCACTAGAAAGGAAATGTTCATATTCAAGTCACAACCAGCAAGGAGCGAGAACAGAAAGAACGGCTCCTTTATTAGAAAGCAGAAGTATACATCATGACTGGAGGAGAACCTGGATCCAAAGGAAAGCTGCACATAACCTTCCCGACGAAATAAACTGGAGATGTTGATCTAGCCCACGCTCTCATTCAGTAGCACCACGTAACATCCTCAGGACCAACACTCGTACCTCCAATATGACCAAACCGTCCACACAAACGGAAATGAGTGCACTCGAATGAAGAAGACCAACTTCCGTGAGTACAAGAGCATCACACAAAACTTCACTTGAACTCCGTATGAACGCTAAAACATTTCAGTCCAAAGTCGTAAGCAGAACACGGGACAGGAAATACGAGCCGTAGGAAAATTTTCCCTAATAATTTCCATTCCAAAAAGTGGTCGACTTCCTATATAATTTGAGAATGCAATCGAGGCAAAGAGAAAATAGAACATCATCTGATGAGAATATATGGATGAAAAATAATCCTGAAGCAGAAGTAATGAGGTGCAATTCACACAAATGCTTGATTAGGTTCAGGCTCAAACTCTTCCCAAGTTCAAACGACGTGTAGTGTGAGCATGTTCTGAAGTCCTACGAGTGTCTGGACGCGTAAGAGCGACGACAATACTGCACACACACACACACACACACACACACGGTATGAGATGATGGGGCTGCCGCTACGAGAGCCTGGTACCTAACTCCCGCAGACCCAGTGAATGCGACGAAGCAGCACACACAATGCTATCCCGTCTTTTAGAACGCCCTTGAACAGACTTGGGCAGTAAACAAAACTTGCACCCCTGACTTGCAAGGAGAGATATTGATGAGTAATTTTTTCACTAGCAGGTGTTCAGCTTCTACTTGATATCCACAAAGCACTCGTATACTTTCGTAAATCCAAGCGCAGATGTCCAGGAAAAGAGGCCTTCCAAACGTCAAGCGACCACCATTCTCACATCCTTCATGTTTAGCATGAGAGACAGGCTAGCAAACCTAGCAAAGTATACAAGTCCTTACAGGTCGAAGCAAATCTCGAGTGAAGCAGGATAAGATCGGACAAACGCGACGGTCTACATGCGTTTTGCCTCACCAATTCGTCGCTTATGCCTAGATGAAGTGAGCTTTACAATCTCAAGAAATCATAAGGGATTGAGAGGCCAAAATGCAGAGAACAATCTACTTTGAAACATACGGAAATAAGGGCGCTCCAAAGGACGTGACCGAGATGGGCGCACTGGTCAGAGACATGTAATTTTTACCTTATTTTAAATAAACAAATTATCATACAACATTCGCCTACAGAGAGCACGATCTCCAGTACCTCGAGGGAAGAGTCGAGCATCAACTTGATCTGGGCAACGAAGGCCGAGAGCAGCTTCTCCCTGCACTGGTCGTCGTCAAAGAGCTCGCTGTGGCAAATCTCGCACATGGCGGAGAGCTTCTGAGGCGTCAGCTGACCCTGGCTCAGGTTCGCTAAGATGTTGATCAGGCACTCGCTGCAATGCATAAGAGACCGTTTCTCAAAACGTTTTACCACACCAGGAACGGGCATAGTATTGCTTCAAAAGGAGTAAAATTCGAACAAATTAAAATGGCATTTATCTCACTAAATAGCAGTAGTCATTTTCTCGACTTTCCGCAGAACAAAGTTTTTTCAGGCCCCTTTTTCCCGTCACAATCCGGTACGAGTTGAATCGGGGCATAAACTGGAATATACAGACGCGCAAAAACGACTGTTGTGTGCTTTCTGAACCCTTTTCAATCTTCTGCCACCTAAAAGGAGAAATTTCCTTTCATATAATCATGAGACCAACACACAAGTAACCCTCACATTTTGAATTTTTATTTTCACATTCTTAAACTGGACTTTACAATTAAGCTAATTTAATGCTAAATAATTAAGTTCGCTACAACTTAAACATGCTCTGGGTTTTGTTCTCGGCGCTGAATTCAAAGCTAGCTTTGGGAAAGTCTTCGTTAATTGAACCTCTAACCTTCAAGGAAGTATCAGAATTTCATTTTCAAAGTCATTCCATTCTCGTCTATATAAGTTTAGACCTTTTATTTATTCCACCAACTTTGTGAATGTGCTAACTATGTTATCATACCAAAGAAAAACACTCGAGAAACCAGCTGCTGCATTCGAGAAACCAGCTGCCCCCAGTGCATTCATAAAATTTTATTCAGTATAGAAAAGCACGTTAAGTGGGTCACAATGGAAAACTGAAGAGAACTACACTGAAATAAGAGTCAAAACGGAGTGTAGTTTATCCAGTATTCCTGACATCAATAGGTCGTCGCCGGGTACTTAACTTACCTCATGTTTGGAGGTCAAACACAATACAAAGCCATAAATCATAGAAACCACTAGAGTATTTTCAAGACGTCTCCTTCTTGATTTAAGGCAACTACTCACTACCCCTTGATATTTGGTCAAATAAACGCACCTGACTTATCAGGCTTGAGTTCGCAGCACTAGCTGAGCAAAAAAAAAACTCAAAAACCCTAAGAATTAAGTTCAATTCTTTCTCACCTCGTAACGGACAATTTTTAGCAGAGCAAGTGAATCAATCAGGCTCTGCAACAGCGCGAGCTAATTAATGAGTGCATATTTCGAACTCAATCAATTTATATTCGGTAATAATCTTGAATAATAGGTTCTTCATTATTACAGCTCATCACAAAGATCATCAAGCACTTCTCAGTGAAGGTAAAAACCGTTAACTCTTAATGAACCAGACGCGTAAATTCTTCTTCAGCATGAGAAACACTGGTCCAACAGTATTTAATCTCTAAATAAATTCCAATCCTTATGAATTCAACAGAGAGCTTTGGCTTTTGGTGTACCAGCTAAACAATAAAGAACACCCCCTTTTTCCCCCTACGTGCAGTTCTGAAACTAAACTATCGAAGTTCGATCGAGCTCATGAATCTACGTCGTATATTTCAAATCGAAATCCACTCCAGTTCATGAACATTTCAAATCGCATTATCCTCTCAAGAAAAGGTATAGACACTCTCAACTGAACTGACCTGAAGGTGAGCTTGTCGAAGACCTTGATAACATCAGGGATGATGACAGAGAGGTAGCGGAGACACTGCCCGCGAGAAGACACAACCACATCGGCCGTGTTTTCCATGAGAGCGGCCAGCGATGTGAACAGTTGCTTCAGACTATCAGAGAACACACTCGGGCTCTCCTCGTTCGGGTACTTCCTGAGCACATGGAAAGATCTCTTAGTGAGCATGACGAATTAACTTCTAAGACATAAAATGCGCTACACTGAGCAGTTTTCAGCCCACAATATTGTGAATAAAGCTACAGATAAAATCTTCTCGAAACAATAAAATTTTAGAAAAAAATTCTAACAATTTTTAAGCGTTATTTTCACAATAATCTAAAGAACAGAATAACTAAAAATGAAATGTACCAGCAGGGACAGAAAAATGCATTATTCAGCCCTGAACGCAGATGAGTACTATGGCTGCTTAAAGAAGAATTCAAAAACATTTATGAAAAAATTAATCGGACAAATTTTAGCTAGCCGAGACTCTTCGATAAAGCTCATTTTGAGAGCTTGAATGTGCCACCATAGACAGTTTACCTCAGAAATTTATTTTAGCTCCGCGATCCCAACGAAGTTTAAAAACTTTGAATTGCATTCGATTTACAACCTAAAACCTGATTTTAATGGAATGAACACTGCTTCCAGTTCTCCCACTATAAATTGCTAGGAAATTTTCTTCAAATTTGAATTTTGTTTCATCACTATCATGATTTAATTACTTTAAATCTTTGAAGGTTAAGTCGCTAATCAACTTCGCTTCATTGTAGAATTTGCAGCCAGTAATAATTATCAGCACTCCGCAAAGCGCAACTCTTTTTCTAATTTCAAATTCATCTGACAAGTCCATCATGTTGCTTCAATAAGTTTGTACTACACTATCCTCAACAAAGGCGTCCCGACGAGAGGAAGGATGAAAGCACCATTTAGTAGGAAACAGATCACGTAGATGCACAAGGCGCGTAACCACACCACCAACATAGGAACAGCAAAATTAAAAGTTTATGCAACGCCACAAAAATAAATGAAAGTAATAAGAGCAGAAAAATGACAGCAGTAGAGCAGAAAAAATCGTGGGTAACAAACATAAACCTATTTTATGTCAACAAAAGAAAGCTTCCTAACCTTCGACACCAGACCTCACACCTTTCGCCGAGAGCGCAAATTCTCATATATACGCTCAAAATAGAAATGAGTGCTATATTTTCTCATAAAATTTGAAAATTGAGCAATGTAAAAAAGATATTTTAAATTAAATAATAATTTTTTGAACAGCAATTCCTTCGCCGATCATTTTGAAATGAGAGCAGCAATGGATGGGAGGCAGTGACATAAAACAATTATTGCAATCACATGACGCAACTCAACCTTCCCCCACATTTCTAATTAATTCTGTAAGCCAAATTTTCATTTATACGGTCGGCTAAAAATATTTTCTCTTGAAACAATAATTACATTATGGGAATACTGTCAACCACTTGTAAGATGGGAATCATTTGAATAGACTGCATACCAACCTAAATGAAACTGGAAACTGTAAATACCTAAATATTAAAAAAATCAATGAATCGATGAGAAAAACATGCAACGATTTTTCTCTAGATCTGTAGATCTAGATCCATTTATCCGAAAATAGATGAAATATCTTGTACCATCACATAGCTGAACAGCAATTTTGATGTTCTTAATTCACCGAAGTTGGCTAGATGACTCATCTAAAGACCTGATTCAAATTCAAAACTATTATAGCCATCATTCACTCCGTAATACCAAACGTGGCGGTGGCATCAGTACGTATATATCTAAACACATATCTTCGAAAATCATTTCAAATGCAACCATGAATCGTGAACATATTGAGACTCTATTTACAGAACTAACGAAAAATGGTAACCGGATTATACTTGGGACTGTATATAGTCCCCCAACAGCTTGCAACGTCTCTTTCCTGAACGAGCTTCAAAGCATAATATCTCAGTTTAACAAATCTCTATACAATGACATAATAATCTGCGGGGATTTCAACTCCGATCTTCTACAATATGAAAGCTGTGAACAAATTTCAAACTTCATGAATGTT
>JACJUY010001660.1:16484-52271 GCA_014220935.1 Platorchestia sp. MABIK | reverse complement strand
GAAGAAGAAAGTAGTAGGTGTTGAAAAAACAGGACAGCAGTGAACCGAAAAAAAGTTGGTCCGTAACAAAACAAAAACCTATTCTATTTCAACAAAAGGAAGCCAACCTAACCTTTAGCTCGGGCCCTCACATTGCCCCCCTGGGAGCGCTAATTCCCATAGATACAATAGTTTTATCCCCCTGAGGGGTGCGTGGTAACGTGAATCTTTGGGGATCTGTGAAGCTATTTCGTTGATTTAGATGATGAAGAGGGTAACCGAAAGAACGGAACCCTGTGGGACCCCTTCTTCCTGAGAGAACGGATTGGATAGATGGTTAGTGACTCGCACCCTAAAAGAACAGTCCCGTAAAAACTGTTGGATATATAGAGGCAGTCTACCCCGGAGATGTAGATGATGGAGATTTCGCATAATACCGTAGTTCCAGGTGGTATCATATGCCTTTTAGAGGTCAAAGAAAACGCTAACGAAGTGTTCATTGTGGACGAAAGAGTTTCTGAGAATAGTTTCGAGACGGATTAGTTAGTCAACGGTGGACCTGTCCCGGCGGCACTGGGTCCAATACCGCAGGATTTCGACCCCGCCACCCCTCTTCCTCCACCTCCGAGTTGCTACATGAAGTTGCCCTTCGCGCCCATTTTTCAACTATGTAGTACTACTGAGGTTTATTAACCTATCTGTTCGCTTTACAGTTATTATTAATCACTGCATTATAACCACTACAAGTACTTAGTAAGTGGATACTATAGCGGAATACCAAAGTTAACCTGCATTACATCAATGTAATAAGTTATGACAACGACCGCTGGTGTTTGGCCATTCGACCCTCCATCTCGGCCCTCAAAAACAGGGATTCTCTAACTTTTTTAACTTAATCGTAAACTAACTGAACTTGGCCTACCCTAACCCAACCTAACCTAACCTAACCTACTTAACCTAACTTAAGTTAACTTACCTAACCTAAATTACCCTAACCTAACAATGCTGTAGCTGCTCGGAGGTGGTGCTGTAGCTGCTCGGAGGTGGAGGGAGAGGGGTGGGCGGGGTTGAAATCCTGCGGCATTGGACTCTGTGCGTCCCGGCGACCCCCGCACTGGATATTGCTGAGATGACCGCGCATATCACAATAGTTAATGAGCCTATTGGTGATGAGGCGTTCCAAAACCTTTCCGATGCAGCTTGTAAGCGCAATTGGTCTGTAGTTGTGAAGCGAATGTGGAGTCTTTTCAGGTTTTTGAAAAGGGATTATGACTGCTTTATTCCAGGTAGAGGGATAATACGAATGAAACCATAATTTGTTGTAGAGAGACAGTAAGTTTAGTTTTCCAATTTTTGTAAGGTGCTTAAGCATTTGGTATAATATCCCATCTGGCCAGGCGATGTATTTTTTGTAGTATCCAAGCCAGAATCGAGTTCGGCGAGAGAGAATGCAACGTTGTAAGTTTCGTTGCGGTCCGATGAGAAAACCAATTGGCTAGCTTCTGCACGCTGTTTTCTTCGTTAAAATTCATGTGGGTAATTTGCCGTACTGCTAACAGAGCTAAATGTTTCTGCTAATTTGTTCGCTATTTCTTGAACGGTAGAGTAGCTTATATTATTTTTTTTGTAATATTGATAACTGTCTTTGAGGTCTGCCTTCGATTTTTCTGATGTTTCCATAAATACGGGTCATTGGTGTGTCCTTCGTAAATATGCTGGTAAATGCTGTCCATGCCTTCCGCTTCTCCTCTCGCAGAAGGCTTCTGTGAATGGCCCTGGCTCTTTTCCAGCGTAAAGCATTTTGTACAGATTTCGTTTGTCTGAATTTTTTATAAAATCGTTCGCGATTGGAGCGTGTTTGAGTCAGCTGCGCACTCTACTAGGGCTTCGGAAAGAATTTTGTGAGTTCTATGGTTGGAATGCATTTATTTGCAACAGCTGTTAAGTGTCAATAAAGGAGCTGAGAGCTTCAGAGCATGAATACTCGTCAGAGATTTTAAGTTTTCCCAGTTTTGGTGCGCCTCGTAGGATGAAAGTCTGCCTTTTTGTTATTCTATATTGAGCGTTTCTGATCGTTGCGTTGTGCATAAATTAGTCGTAATATAATGGGAAAATGATCACTGTCTTCAGGAGATTCATAAGCCTTCCATAATAAATCAACACTCAGACGAGAGGCCAGGGTTAGGTCAATGGCGGACTCAGAGTTGTAAGAGATTCGTGTGTGTGCTCCTGTGATGAGAAGAGTTAGATTAGGTTGGTCTATGGATTCTTCTATTGTTCGGCCACGGGCATCTGTGGTTTCGCAACCCCAGGTCGTACTATAGCTGATTAAGTCTCCCATCAAAATGATTGGCGGAGGTAGTTGATTTATTAGTTCGTTCATTATTTCCTGGGTTATGGGGTGGCTTCTTGAGGTGTACAGGGACGTAAATGTTATCCGTCGAGTAAGTTGGGCAGTGGCTGCCATGACCTGGATGGCAGAGGTTATGGCGACTTCTTGAAAAGGAATAGATTCATGAATAAGCAGTCCAACTCCTCCATGAGGCGTGACGTTAAAGTGGCCATGTTTGGTAAGCAGATTGTAATGGGGCATGGAAACGTTAGAGTTGTGCCATAATTTAGTTTCTGGGAGAGCGACAATATATGGGTTATGTAAGTTAATTAGTTCTAAAAGTTCGTTCTTTTTGGCTCGGACACCCTGGTAGTTCCACTGTAGAATGCAGATTCCGTTATTCATCTTGATTTTATTTGACTTCTTTTTAGAACTGGTTGTAAATTCTTCTGGTTTCGTTTCGATCGGTTGGGTTGTTCTCACTTGTAATTTCGCTGTCGCTCATTGCCGAGTCATAATTTGGTGTAATTTGTACGGGGTAGAAAACATTTCTCCTGTGCTTGGGTCTGCGTAGACTGCCTCAGCTACCTGCATTATTTTTATGGTTTTTCGTTGCTTTCGGAGTTTCTTTTCCTTTGCGTACCGTCTGAAAGCTGGAGGGCCCTTGTGAAAGAGCTAGAGGAACTGTCTTTGCCTGTTCAATCGGTGCTGCAGGTTGTCGGCTGGGTGTTTGTGCAATGGTAGATGTTACGTCAGAAGCATAGCTCCTGAGATAATGGTGTCGTTCACTGTCCAGTTTTTGTCTTACTTGCACTCTGCTCAGTTTTTGCTTGTATTTGTGCTGGATTGCGATGATTTCCTGTTAGTTTTTAAAATTAAATACATTTACTAGAGCCTGCAAAGTGGTCTTTGTCGCCATTGCGGCATTCTATTTTGATGCTTGTGCATTCACTGGAATCGTGGTTTATGCTGCTGCACCTCGCGCATATTGTTTCAGACCTGGTGCATCGTTTCTGGGTGTGATTATACTCCAGGCATTTCTTGCAAAACATGGGGCGTGGCACGTATAGAAATGCCTTGGTTTGTGATTGTTCTCAGAGTATGGTTATGCAGTTTGGGAGATTTTGCCTGAATGTAAGCAGGATTGCAAGGGAGACTGGGTTTTTCGGTTTATTCCAGGTAGCTCTCACTGCATCACTCAGTCCTTAGTCTTCGATGAGTCCCTCACGGAAGCAAACGAAATTGGAGAGATCGTACTCATAAACATATACGAGACCTCTAACTGAGTTGAAGTAAGGGTGTTCAGCTATGGAGACAGAGATGTTGTTCAAGGCTTTTACGTTACGGATTAGGGTACTTTGTTCTTTGGTGATTTCAGTGATAAATGAGTCTTTATCCTGGGATGTAATTCTCTTCGGCTTATCTCCCAACTCCAGATGAAGGATTCGCTCGAGCACCCAGGGTGAAATCTAACGTTTTTCATTAGCGTCTAAAGTACATTTGAAGCGAGTGTCGTAGGGAGTGGCACGTTTTTCATTTGACTCAGTTGGGCCGTTCAGCATCTGTCTAGCACGGCGTTTCTCAACTTTGTGGTTGTTTTGGATTGCAAGTATTTGTTCCTCTTCAATTTGCTTAGGGCAGGTTTTGTCTTTAACTTGGTAAGGGCCGTGACAGTGGACGCATTCAGCTTCAGAAACAAGGCACTGACTACTGCCATGTCCTACCGCTCCACACCTTCCACAGGTTGTGGCTCAGCTGCCGCGCTTTTTGGTGCGTCCATACCCCTGACAATGCATTGGTTCATCAATATATGGGTAAACTCGGGTGTCTGATCGTTCGCCTGGAATGTTTATGAAATCGGGGGGAGACTCTAATTTAATTCGAGGATATCGCGCTTGTTTGTTCGTATCTTGTTTTGATGAACGTGGCATCAATTACTTCGCTGATGTTATAGTTTTCCTTGAGCCCAATTTCGAATTCACTTAAGTTCTCCATGTTGTATTCGTTGACATAAATGAGTCCCTTGGATTTATTGAGCTTTGGATGTGCGATGACTTCACAAGGCCCTCCGTTTATATTAGTGATGGTCAATTGTGCCTGGCCTTGCCTGTTATCTCTGGCCTCGAGTGTGAAGCTCTCCCTTCCACTGGTGGTGATGGATTTGGGCGGAGATCCAGTGGCTGTGCGGATTATGTTTTTCAACGAGAAGGGGTCTATCTTATGTTTTGTTTCGTGTGTAAACTTCATGGCAAAAAAGCGTGTGAAACCCCGCTGTGGTGGCTGTTCGGTAACATCGAGAGAGACAAATTTGTTCTTCCTACTATGTCTCGTACTATGGGTAACCTTCCCTTGCTCCTCCGGAGTTGAAAACAGGGCTGATAGAGCTCGGGTTATTTCCTCGACGGTGTTTTCCAGGTTTTTAATTCTTTCCTCGAGGCAGGCTGGAGGCATGTCAGAGTTACTGTCCTCAGTATTCAATTTTGAGATGTCAAGATCTGGTAACCCCCTGCCTATAGATCTGACCAACTGGTTGAAGTTTCTCTCTATGTTGGTAATGCGATCGGAGACATTTTTTTGGTGATCTCCATTATGAGCTGTATGGTTCGTTGCTAATCAGTGAAGATCCAGACGTAGTTGCACAGAGACTTGCCGGCTTGCCTGTTTCTGAGGCTAGAGGCGTCCTGATAGATTTCATTTCGTTTGGCTGGGTTGTCAGTTTTTTTGGCTCATTCGCTCGCTGCTTCTGGTCCTTCCCGGCGCGTCCTCG
This sequence comes from Platorchestia sp. MABIK, assembly GCA_014220935.1. Taxonomy (NCBI): domain Eukaryota; kingdom Metazoa; phylum Arthropoda; class Malacostraca; order Amphipoda; family Talitridae; genus Platorchestia; species Platorchestia sp. MABIK. Next base: position 47,193 of record JACJUY010001660.1, on the reverse strand, counting down.
GTTAGGCCGCGGGCCTTCGCCGCCCATCCTCATATCGCCTGGGCAAGAGGCCATCGGGACCAGGAGTGTACGTTTCCTTTTTTTCTCGCGATATGTGAGTTTTATTCAACACTCAAAACCTAAGTTCAAGGTAAACAAACAAAACTGAAACTAAAAGACCCAGATGTTAGTGGGCGCCCTCACGTTGGTTCTACCCACAGATAGCAACCTTATAAATAATCCCATGAGCACTTTGCTATCGGTTTACATATAAGACTAAGGAAAGAATTACAACTCCAGATGGGTATACTAACAGCACCACAGCGAGAAGGTGTGGATGGGCTGGAATACTTGCTAGGGGCAAGTAATCCTTATCAAATCGTTGCTCTTGACTATTCCCTTTCATGACACGTAAATGATAACAGCACAGTTCGGCACCAGTAAGCGTGGTAAAGAAAACACGTAAAATTCATAGAACCACTCCAACGTCTTATTGCGTTTCCCCATACTTCGAAGTTCACAAAAAAACGCGAGATTTGGAAATTCTTTTTAAACGTCATCTTCCTCCTGTACAACTATGCATTGTCTGTTAATTCACTTAAAGTTGGCTCCCTCTTTTGCTAGAAAGACGTGATTTCTAAACGAACGCGGGCATCCATTGTGTATTAATTGTGTACTATGTATATCTGGCTATCTCGGCATGACGACTCTGCCATTCTATATCAGGATTGCCCAACATCGTGGAGTCAGCTAGAGTAGCGGAAGACCTCTGACCCAACCGCCTCATTCATTCATCCGCCTTCACAGCGAGCAGTGTTGTGACCTAATAGTAGGGGAGAATTTTTCTATTTTACGCACAGCATCCAATGATTAAGATTTACATATTTTAGAATCTCTTTACATTTTCAAAGAAATCCATATCCGTCGTAAATTTACTTGTAAATTTTATTGTATCCATGTATTTTATGAAATGACTGATTTTCTTATCATTAAATAATTTGTCAGCCACCCACAAAATTATTCTAATAAATTGTAAGAAAACATCATTTTCGGCAAAATCACAAAATAAAGTATTCGTTGATGCAAGAAGCGAGAAAATCACGCCAACAATCATGAAAAGCAGTAAAATTCAAGCACGAAAACGCCATTTACCTCATTGAGTTCAGCTGCATTGCGTTGTCGCTGGAGAAAACACACTGTATTAGGGAGGTAGACGAGTGCGCAAAAATGGAAAAATTATGCAGTTAAACCATGCGGCAACCACGACATGGTCGAGGCTAACACAGCCAAGCAGCGAGCATCATCAGAAGCAGCATGTCCTTACAGAGTCAACATTCCCCATTAGTAGCCTATAATAAATATCACGAAGCAAGACCGATACAATCGTCGCCTGCTTCTTTTAACGGCGTGTCGTTACACCGCATCAGTAAACGTTTTCAAACGGTCTCCATTTGTATGTTTTTCATCCGATACATTTACAATTTTGGAAGCTCGACGAAAAAAAATTACGCAAGAACATAGTTATATTACTTTCAATGCGTTCGAGGTTGCTTATTTACAATCTTCAGTCTGAAGAAATATACATACAAGGTAGTCAGATAATTCCCCCAAGTCTCTTCAAAAATGATCCATGGTATTACTTGATACCCCTTTGAATTCAGCCTTGCGTGAGAATTTGAAACGTGCAGAATGATCTCGTGGACATGCCAGTGTTGCACAAAGTTAGCATTTCGTTAAGTAATTCGATTTCAATCTGAAACAAGTCAAAGCCAGGACCCAATCGATGGTGTATCGAAGAGTACCTAGGATATATTCTTAGGTCATCGCACTCTCTATACACATTTGTTATTTTTTTACATATAGCTTTTCCCTTTCACAACTCTCACTGGCCAAAATGCAACATTTTCTGACATCCGAAAATGGGGCCATTAACAGCTAGCGAACCAGATGTCCAAATGCTGTCTGGGTCTTCTTAGTATCAGACGAATTCTCCACTAGATTTTTCCAAGAAATAAATTACTTGAAGCATAAACTATCAACTCGGAAACTTATCTGAATGTGAAAGAGAACACCTGATTCTTTGACACGTTTCAACCATTGGGTTTGTGAACTGTAGTCTAAGCAAAAGCATTGGTACCGGTCATTCCAGCACATAACATAATTGACGATAGAAAACTTGAAACAGCATTAAAGACAAGACAAATACATTGCTGAACAGCAAACTGAAGATAAAAGAAATTACACAGATATTATAATGCTGACACAGTATATTTTGGATAACTCAGAAAAGAATCTTATTGCACCAATTGCAGGACATGTGTGAGGATACAAAGAATAATACAAAGATGCTGGAGGAGACGCGAAGAAGAAAATGCGCGGAAGTAGGTCAATCATCGAGTAATTCAGTATCATTTTATGCAAACCTAAACATATAAGGAAAAAATTAGTCGCAGTTTTTTTTCAATTAAACAAAGCATCCCATATTATTCATATTTGATTAATTTTCCTATGTATAAGTTGAGGTTTGCATAAGATGATGCACAACTCGATGCACGACTGTACAGGGTGTCCACAAAAATGCATCCACTGACCGATGATATCCATATATGATACCGGAACCATGTATCAGAATGATATGTATGGGGTATCGTAAAAACATGCATAGATCAGCGGATACATTTTCGCGGACATACTGTATAAAAAGGATATTAAGAGTGTGGCAGAGCAACAAGTCACACAAGCTGCCCACCTGGATGGGCTTGCTGTTTTCCTGCGAGTTCCGGGCGGCAGTTTTGGTCCACTCGAGCAGCTTCAGAAGCTCCACTGGAAGCACGGAAAATTAGTCTATTAGTTAATCACTAGCTCAAAATCGCTTAGTGCACGATAAGAGATGTTTTATTCTAATAAAGCCTGATACGTATCATCTTGTACAATAGTTTTCCAAATGCCTTATAACAAACACCAGGACGCGATGACGGTTCTCCCCGGTCCATCCGGTACCCATTGCCGAGACCTGGGTAGAGTAGGGAATTGTGGCTGAGTTCTCCTTTTCCCAGTGGGGAGAAATACCGGGCGCACTGCAGGGATTCGAACTGTCCACCCTTCCCGTGAAGGGCGCGCGCTCTAAACCACTCGACCACAATGTGCATGATGCGCACCATACACGAGTATATTCATTCTCCTAAATAGAGTACACCCGGGGTGAGTCAAAAGAAAGGACAACAACTAACCTGTGAATGAATATTTATAACGTTTGAAGAACAATGCACTTGAGTAACAAAATCAAATTAACATTGTTGTGTGAAGGCTTATTAGAAGATAATTAAACAAAATTGGTCGTCATTCTAACTTAATAAAACAGAACGCAGCAATTGTAAATACCAATGGCAGCACAAATTGAATTTACTGAGTATAATAATATTCAGAGGAGAGCGAAAATTATCCATACCGACGAACATTCACATCAACGGAGTTGTGAAGAAGAAGAAGATCAATATATTAGCTCGAGAGACTCCCTAGCCACAACGATAGCTGTCTCAAGAGCAAAGATGAAGGACCACTTAGTACAAACTGCTGGAAACTGAGAATTTATGTAAAAGGCCTGTTCCACACAGGATAGCCAACGCATAGAAACATCTGGTTAAAAAGGAAGAGAAAGAAAAGACGAAGAAAAGATAGCAAGAAGGCACGAACACTAAAAGAAGCAATAAGGACGGTTAGAAATTGCATGGTTCTGAAGTTGTCACTAAAAGAAAAAGGGACGGGGCTGTGGGAAGTTAACGTGCTTGTGGCGTAGAGCAGTTGAGGGCAGTGCTTCGGGACAGATCATTTTTAACTATATGGCCGAATCTTCCTAATTTCACATTTTTGTTTGAGTGTTCACTCTTTAGGTTTTCTTCTACTAAAACTATCCAGACGTTTTAAGACACTATAACAACTACACCTTTTTCACTTCAAATTAATCCGAGTCAAGTTCAATTTAATCCAAGTCAAGTTCAAATTAATCCAAGTCAAGTACAAATTAATCCAAGTTAAGTTCAATTTAATCCAAGTCAAGTTCAAATTAATCCAAGTCATATTCAAATTAATCGAACCCTAAGTTGAGTTAAAAATTGACATAATTGCTTGTTAATTTGAGCTTTTTTGTGTTAAATATGTATCTATTGGATGTGATGAGCAAGACAGTCGTTTTTCCTTTCAGCAAGTAATGCATAAAATTTCTGCAATATAAAAACAAGCTGTCGTAAAATGTGGTAAGTATCCAGTATCAGGAGGCAGAGTGTGATTCAGATCTTTGAGTAGTGTAAAAGATGCAAGTGAATTATAAAAAATTCGTGTTATACTCCTCATTAAAGTTGTTTTAAAATTCTACATTGATGACAGTGTGCATACATTCAAATATTTATGTTCAAAAGGTAATTTTATGTTACACACACACATAGTTTCGAGGATTTATTCACACTTATAGATATTTATATACGTGAAATTCCACTTTATCACATATACATATGAAATCATATACATGCAAATACAACAGATTACTATCGGACGATATGTACATTTAATGTTTAAAAAAATACACAAATGTGATTCACTGAGTACTTATGTACGATTCCGTTTGAGTAGAATTTATATGAGTACATTACTACACAGATATGTACATTCCTGCATTGGCAAGAAAAATGTTGCCATTGCTCTCCAATCTTCATCTTTCAATGCAGCATCTATCACTTTGCATTTTTCTTCTCGTGTTTTCTTGTATTTTCTTCTTCTTACTCCTGGGCGTTTATTTTCTTGTTCATCTTTACTTGTTTCATGGTCCGTTGATTGGTTGTAGAGATCCATCGTGAGGGACGCGCTGATCCAAATTCAATGAGAAGCACTTTTCTTCTATACTCCTATATTAGAGAAATCGGGACATTAGATACTGCAAAAGGCATTTATAAAATGATTTTAAAAACCGATAGAACGGAAGACAACATTACATACATAAAATCCAAATGTAATCCTATGTACATGTGTGAAATTTGACTGTGATTAATTTGAATTTGACTTGGATTAAATTGAGCTTGACTCGGATTAAATTGAACTTGGCTCGGATTAATTTGAAGTGAAAAAGGTGTAGTACGTTTTCGTGCCGGTTCTAGGTTACCTTTTATACTCCTGTTCTGCCGTTCCTTAACCCATTCCAAGCGGCAGGGTACCTACCGGAGCGCACAAATTTTGAAATGATCTATATATAATAGCTGCCGCTGTTCACGATAGTCACTTCTCCACGCTATAAATAGTCGTGCCACTAGATGGAAGGAGTGTGCTCGTGACTATATATAGTTTCTGCGGCTTAATAGGATCAAGTTGAACCCAATTTTTTTTTAACTATAGGAATGAAAACGGCATTTTTATTGGGGACCGACGAGTAAACATATAATGCTACTCCCCCATGATATGTGGTTATAATGGCCTTGTTTGCATAAACCGTTGTAGCCTGGTATAGCCGATACAAAATCATTGCCATAGAATGTCTCCTGCACTGCTAGTACTGCCCGCTTTAAAGTATCGACGAGATGAATCACATCTTCCATGTTGCCATCCCCTGTACATTCCACTGAATTAACACTATCTCTTCTTCCGCCATCACCTCTACTTGCGTTTACTGTTCTCATGCGTCCGTCGCCCAAACTTCTTCCCTTCCTCTCTGCCCCTCGAGGATCTACTCCTATGATCCTCCCTCGAGGTTTGGTCGTGACTGCCGTCCTTCTCTCTCCCTTGGTTTTGAACAATTTACCTTTCTTAGTTCCTCCTCGTAATTATCTCGGTCAGCTTCTTCAGTTCTCCCTCTCGCCTCACGCGTATATTCAGCAAAGATCTTTCTTGTCTCTCTACGCCTAGATTCCCTTTCTTTTCCAGAGGTGCTTGTACCACGGTCAAGGTTGATAGTTGTTGTGAAAAGCCTTCCTGTCTTAGGGCTCTCACAAACCACTTCCGTTCTCTGCTCTTCACAGCCACTCATGGACGACATTCTACTTCTGTCTCCGTTAATTTCAAGGCCATTTCCGATCTTCTTCCTACTTCTCTCGGATTCCGATGTCGGTTCTTGGTAGTTTCTCTTTATATTGGGTACTTCAATATTATTTGGGTCGATGCCCGTCGTGGCTGCCTTCGAGAAATTCACTGAGAAGTTAGAATGTCTGTGGTGGAATAGCAGCCTGGCTTGTCCCTTATAAACTCTCTCCCTACTCTGAATAACCAAGATTTCCTCCTCCACTGCTCTCAGCCTGCAACTCTTCGCACCCGTGAAATGTTTCTCCCCGCAGTAATGACACTTGGGATCATCAGATTTACAGTCGTCGATTCTGTGGCCAACTGAGCTGCACTTAGGGCAAATTTGTTCTCCTTGGCAGTACTTGATTCCGAGGCCGTATTTCTGGCATTTCTTGCACAACATGGGTTTGGGTTTCATCTCGTACACTCTCGACTTTACTTACTTGCTTCCTTGAAATATCTATGTATTCTGGAAGTATAGGCTGTCTGAAGAATAGTAGAATGGGCTTAGCTAACTGGTTCTTAGGCTTTATCCACGTTGCGTGAACGCCGCACTTCTCCAAGACACCCTTCTTGAATCTTTCAAAGTGTTTCAGATCATATTCATAGATATAAAATGGCCTCTTTTGGACTGCAAAGTAATGATTTTCTTTCACAGATACGGGTAGTTGGTTCAATTTATGTAGTTGCTTCATCTTCAGGCTCTGTGATGCGTCACACACTTCCACTGTGAATACCATTTTGTTTCGGGACCTGATCGCTTTGGGTTTGCTACCAGGGTGTTCAGAGATGCACTTTTCCAGGAGCCAAGGCGACATCTTCCTCCTGTGGGCTTCATTCATCTTGCAGTCAAAGTGGGTGTTGAACTTGTTGGGTGGTCGCACTTGCACAGTTTCAATTGTACCTTCTTTAATTTGCTTCGCGCGTCTCATAATTACTTTCTCCTTTTCTATTATCTCCAGCAAACTTCTCTCCTCTACTTCCCTCGCACACAGGATGCTTCCAGCAGAGTGAGAACCCCCGCAGTGAGGACACCTCAGCTGGCCTGACGAGCAGTTAAGGGAGGTGTGCCCCACCTCAGCGCACCGCCTGCACACAGCTGAGGTGTTGCGACAGCTCCTAGCAGTGTGTCCATATGCTTGACAGTGAAAGCACATCGTTGGTTTGTTCTTGAATGGGTATACTTTGGTGTCTTGCCTTTCTCCAGGGACATAAATGCTGTATGGGACAGTCGGTTGTCTGAAGGTTATGAGGAAAGCTTGGGTTTCGGGATACCTTGGTTTGATGAAGATTGCTTTGGTAACCTCTTGCACATTGTATTGTTCCTGAAGTCCAGTTTTTAATTCTTCTGTATTGGTTATGTCGAAGTCATTGATGTAAATGAGGCCTACTGAATGGTTGAAACGGCTGCACTCGGCTGTCTGGCACGGTGCACTTGATACGCACGTTAGGTCGACGATCCTCTGCGCCTGCTCTGCACTCCGAACCTCCACCATCACTATCTCTCGGCTCATGCTGAAGATTCTCTTTGGTTTTGATCCAGAAACTTCTTCAATTTTTCCAAGTAGGTCAAAGGGATTCACCATTCTCTTCTTCTCAGCACCGAAGGTAACAGAGAAGTACTTAGGAAAGTACTTTTCCTCCGTCAGTACAAACGAGACGTATTTCCTTTACTCTGGCCTGGTAGCTTTTCTGTTGTCTGATTCCGAAAATTTCGGGTCCGCTGAAGTGCTGGATTGCGCCAATACCGCGTTTTATATTTCCGCCAGCTGTCTCTCAATCCTGGTTTTCTCGCTGGCGATCTGATCATCACGTTTGCTTTTTTCCATTTTCGCATCAATTTTATTAATCATCAAATCTATCACTTTTTGAATTCTTCCCTTGGTACTCGCTATCTTGCTCATTTGTTCCTTCCCGCCGACAGAACCTCCCACGTCTCCCTCGTCGCACAACCGATGCTGCGCGTCCTCCATTCCTTTCACCTCAGGATCCGTCGAACTCTCTTCAATCATCTTTCGAATTTCAGTTCAAGGGGTGGGTTCCATTGATAAATCAAGGGGGCCCGTTTTAGTCTTATTTTTGAACACAGAACAGTTCTCGAAAATAAACACATAAAATAAAAAAACAACATCCAGATGTTAGAGGGCGCCCCCTCACGTTGGTTCTACCAACTGATAACACTTAAATAAATAACCTTATGAACACTATGTCATCAAATTACATAAACACTAGGTAGATTAGATTATTAGTTAGTTTAAGCCTCCCTATCCTCAACAAATGAGATCCAAAGAGAGGAAGGAAGAAGGCACCATTTAGTATGGAGTTAAGGGAACGTAGAATCTATGCAGAAAGAGCATAGAAACAGTAAGATGAGAAAGAAGTTCATGAAACAAGATCAAAGTTGAAGAAGAAAGTAGTAGATGTTGAAAAAACAGGACAGCAATGAACCTAAAAAAAGTTGGTCCGTAACTAAATTAAAACCTATGTTATTTTAACAAAAAGAAAGCCTACCTAACCTTTAGCTCGGGCCCTAACATTGTCCCCTTGGGAGCGCTAATTCCCATAGATACAATAGTTGTATCCCCCTGAGGGGTAAGCACTAGGTAATGAGTTAAAACTCCAAGTGGGTATACCAACAGTACCACCTCGGGAAGGTGTGGGTGGGCTGGAATACTTGCTGTGTGCAAGTAATCCTTTTCAAATCCTTGTCTGTAGACTGTTCCCTTCACGATACAAAAACGATGATAATAGATTCAGCACCAGTAAAACGTGGTAAAGGGAACAGTGAAAATTCCTTTCCCAGCTAAATCAGTGACGTTGAATTGTCATTGCACTCACATGAAGTTTTGGAGCTCAATTGCCTTATGAATACTACAGGATTAGCGTCAAGGATTACCTCCAATAGAGTTGCACCAAACTCAACAGGACGACCTTTTCGAAGGCCATCTTCAAGGCTGTTATCACCATTTCAAAACCTTTCGAACTTGATTGCCTCGCAAAAAAGATAACTCTATACGTTCCTCTGCAATACAAGCTCAAACTTGTTACAACATGAAAACGGACAGTACTTATGATTCGACCTGATACTCAACCATTGGATTTGAGCACCTTAAAATAAATATCGCGAGTAATTGTGTAATTAAACATCATCCTTCAAAACAATAAACAACTAATACCTCAAAAACCCAAATTTTTTCAGAAAATTTCATAGAAGAAAAAGTGTTTATTTGGCCGTTTTCTACTTAGTGTGCAATTTTGTACCCCTTGTTCTGAAACACCCTGTATAGTCCAATTTTCGTATTTGTACATGGTCTAGAAACGTGCAATCTGGCGATTTAATTAACGTGTTGTAATATTTTGCCCCCCACCGTAAATGATGCCTCTTGAAATGTGCCCATGAAGTTTCAAGGTTGGCACAGATTTAATCTTGACTAATTAATACTTGGTATATCCTGATCTAAATGGAACAAGTGGAATTAGTATTCATTTTTTTAATGAACTTATTCCTTTCTCTATTTTCCTTTAGAACATTTTGAAGTCTGCCCGAGACAGCACGTTTTAACCCAGCTGAATTGCCATCGGCCGTACTCCTCACCCTAAACCTGCTGCCTCAACTGTGCTTCAAGTTGTCCTCGTTGTGGTCCGAAATAAAAAATCTGCTGGCCTGATATGCGTGTGTGTACCGTAATGTTCTGATATTTAATCTCTTAAATTGTGAAAATACCTGAGAGCATATAAGTATTACTGAGTAGGTAACTCTCAACTTATAGTACGTATTATTTTCCCGTTATGTCAGACTGCCGTCTGGAAGTCAAGAAATCTTCGCCGTGATTTTAATCTTTCACCGGCGCATCAAGAGGCTGCCGAAGTGTATAAATAAAATCTTCTTCAATTCCGGCTTTTCAAAAATTGAAGTCTAACAGGACACCAAAGATAGGAGCCCCAAAAGCCTTTCTATAGTTGAAGTCACCTAACACTATCTCCCAGAAGTCGTCAGACTCCATAGCATAGGATAGATAGATCTAACATGGCCAAACTTAGGCGTTCCCTATGCTATATGAGAGTCGTCAGACTCCATAGCATAGGATAGATAGATCTAACATGGTCAAACTAAGGCGTTCCCTATGCTATGCCCCACAACTATACTTTCTCTCTATGCTTTTTATCTGAAGACATAAAAAAGAAAAATTTGACAGTTCACGAGCTCAGACTCCACAACTACAGAAAGACACCGGCACTTCTCGGCATCGTCTACAGCGGCCTCAGGAAATGATCGAAGCCGCAACCCTATTATTACCTGCTGGTTCAGTCTTCCAGCCAAGATTTTTCCTACCCAAACTTTCGATGCACTAATAACTAGCCTCAAACATATATCCACAACACATTCCTGCTTCTATAACCAATACTCACTTCCATCCAGCGAATTCGTCATTACTCTTTCCCTGCCATGCCTACAAGATCACCCTGAATTCCACTTCATGGGATATCACTTTTACACATTTATTCTCTAATCTATGATTTTCACGTTCGCTCCTCTCAGTCAAATTTCCGCATTATACGAATTGTAAACAACTACCTCCATATACAAAATTCATTTCACATTCACCTACAACTGTAATTTACACTAACCATCTTAGACTCAATGGTTTCTTTTCTCATTTCAAGTGCTTTGCAAAGAACTCATTTCAAAATCATTCCATTCACATTCACTTTCATTCCTAAGACAAAATTGTATCTAGGACACTCAATGACTTGATCTTTTCCTAACCCGCTCATTCGGGAACTGTGGATTATTTGAAAGACTGCGTTTGTATTGCATTACTGAGCACAGAAAATACTTTAATGAACGAACTATCCCAGTCTTCAAACCTGCACAGAATATGAAAAGTAAGAAAAAATCTATCGCACACGGACAAAACTTCAAATTCAACAAAAGAACGGACAAGAAAAATTAATGTCCTGCGAAAGCGCACAGACGGAAAAAATAACCAGCAACGTCTATCACATCTTATTCACAACTGTGGAATGAGAAAGCAGAACAACAGTCAAACATACCAGAGAATTGAACTAGAGCTAATTGGCCATCACTCTCTCACCGTTTTGCGTGAGTCTGGTCGAGCAGAACACGGTTGCAATGGTGAACGTGTCCTTAGGAGCGGGGCTGAGGCACCCTAATGGACGGATCTTGCTGGGCGGTGTGTTGCCGCGCAGCCACAGCAACTGAAGGTACTCAAACTGGTTTTCCGACCACTTCTTGTAATCCATCTGCATCAAGTCGTGTTTTTGAAATCAGGTTTCAGCATCATTTTCAATATGCCAGTGAGAAGGTTAAACATGGTCAAAGATTTTGATAGAAGAATGAATGTTGAGTGGTTGAAGGCAGTGCAAGGGCGCATCCACTCGCTAAAAGAAATTAGCACAAGAACTGTTCAATGCGCACATACAGCAGAGAAGCGAGTTAGCTGTTGGGAACAGGAAACTGAAAAAATGAGTTAGTAATAAGTATAAAATATAAATTAAAATGAATTATTATTATAACTATTATTATTGAATTACTCAAGCCACAACGTTCGTGTCTGCTAAGTAGAGCGCTGACCCCAAATTTGACTATAGTTGATTTTAAGCCTACCTAACCGCAAAAAGTGTTCCCTAGAGAAGAAAGAGAGCACCATTTAGGATGGAGTTAAGGGAACGCGGAATCTATGCAGATGGTATTTTCAACCACAAAATCCAATGCGCATCAAAAAAAAAGACGTTTAATAGAAAAGTTGAAGAAAAAGAGAGTTATAGGGGGAGAAAAACTGAGAAGCAGTGAACCGATAAATGACAGTCCTTGGCAAAACAAAAATCTATTCTACTTCAACAAAAAGAAGGCCTTCCTAGCTCGCAACTCGGGGCGTCTCCACTCGAGTAGATGAAGGATTGCGTTAGCATTGATTGTCCTGAACACTCATCAAAAACAGGTTAAAAGCAGAAAGACAACATTAACGGCTTAAGGTCTGTACCTCCTTGAGGGGAGGCCAAGTACAGGGAATCACAAAAGGATGAAGGGAAATTCTATCAAAACTGTATTACTGTCTATTTATTGCCATAAATGATCGAAATCACTCAAGCTCGTCACGCCTAAAGCATCCATTAGGAATTTTTCAGCAGTAAGTAACCACATTATTCAGGAAAGAAAGCTCCATTTTGAATACAACTTTAGCTCTATAGAACCTGGCTCGGAAACTGAAAATCCTTCAAAAAATATGAAGGCATGGAGAAGAGGGATTTCTTTGAGCATGAATCTTTCATAGGTTATTTTTTATAATCTATAGGAGATATAGGAAAGATGTCTATAAACCACCAACTCCCTCTAGTAAGAGAAGCAAACGTGGTCTCTTCAAATCGTTACCCAACTTCACTGAAGTCTTACTTGATTTTGGAACTGGAACCAAGAGAACCAAGGAAGTTGCAAGCAAGAAGCTCTCCTCGCCTACTGATCGGTCGTATCTGAAAGGGCTTTCGGCATTGGAGGAAATGTTTGCACTCCTCAGAATAGACTTAAAACAGAACAGGAGAGGTATTTATGTTCATTACCTTTAAAAGGAAAGTGTTTAAATTCAAAAATTAGTATAGAAGTTGAAAGAATTACCTTCCTTTCAATCAGGGGGTCAGACCTTGCAAGCCAGTAACCACAGAAAGCAACAATTAGAGCTTTCTACATCTCAGTCTTTCTTATTCCCGATTAAAACTTTATATCTTAACGTTCATTGTACACATATGGCGGAGGGTTTTGTTAGCATTGATTGTACTCGACACTTAAACGGCTTCGCACAGCAGACCTGAGCGATAGGGAAGAGCGTAAAATTCCACGGCGTACTGGAAGACCAAGGGCAGACCGCAGCACAGAAATTCTGCCTGTTAGCGCGACTGCTGTGACGTGACTACCACACGGGTCAGCTGCACTTCGAAGTATCAGCACTGGCGATAGTGTGGTACAAACCTCCATGTTACAGAGAGAAGAGCGTCACCAAATTCGCAGGGTACATTAGCTTGTGGGTCTTGCCGTATGCAAATACATACCCTCGTCGTCTATAAGATTAACGGACATTCTATCAAAACTGTATTACTGTCTATTTACTGCGATTAATGATCGAAATCACTCAAGTAATTGTTTTACTTTAAATTAAGTAAGTTTAGGTTACAGAAGTAATGTGACACAACATGTTATAAGGACTACCAATTTTACTAAACTTCATATTATTTATATCATTTCTTGCTTTTAGTCTTTCTAACTGAACCCAGTTAAGACAGGTGTGAGACAGGGATGTTTGATGTCGCCGTGGTTGTTTAATTTGTTTATGGATGGTGTGGTGAGGGAAGTGAATGCCAGAGTGTTGGGAAAAGGTGCGCAGTTGGTGGGGCGAAATTGTATGTATTGGGAAGTGTGTCAGCTGTTTTTTTGCAGATGATACAGCGCTTGTCGCTGATTCAGAGGAAAAACTGAGGAGACTGGTTGCAGAGTTTGGTAGAGTGCGCGAAAGGCGTAAACTGAGGATAAATGTAAATAAAAGTAAGGTGATGAGATGTTCAAGAGGTGGAGTGTTTGGAACTTTGGATATGAGGATGAATGGTGAAGTGTTAGAAGAGGTAGAGCATTTTAGGTACCTCGGGTCGGATGTGGCTGTTAAGGATAGTATGGAAGTAGAAGTGAGACATCGAGAGAGTGAAGGCTGTAAGACATTGGGTGCAATGAGGAAAGTTTTTGAATGCAGGAGTTTGAGTATGAATGCTAAGAGGGGACTGTATGAAAGTTTGATTGTGCCAGTTTTGTTGTATGGAGCCGAGTCCTGGGGTTGAGAGTAGCTGAGAGGAGGAGGATGGATGTGTTTGAGATGAAGTGTTTGAGGAGCATGTATGGAGTGACAAGAAGAGATAGGATCAGGAATGAGTTGGTTAGGGGGCAGACGGGTGTTATCAAAAAGCTGAGCAGGCGAGTGGATGAAAGAGTGCTTGGATGGTTTGGGCATGTTGAAAGAATGAATGTTGAGCGGCTGGTGAAAAAGATTTATATGTCGGAAGTGAGTGGTATTAGAGTGCGAGGTAGACCACGGATGTGTTGGATGGATGGGGTGAAGCGTGCTTTGTATGAAAGGGGTCTGACTGTGGATGTGGCGAGAGGGATGACTGCGGACAGAAGTGAGTGGGGGCAGTGCATAAGAAGGTAATTTTATTTTTGACGCTGTACTGGGAGCTTGCCCGCGTGTGATGGGGGTTGACCTGTCCTGTGCGGGGGGAGGAGCTGTACTCAATGAAGCGGTCGGGGTAAACCAGCTATGGCTGTCGGGCCTGACTGTGGAAGGTGGTTGTGCTGGGCTGCTGCTGATCCTGGCAGTTTTGGTACGGCCAGTGCTGCCTCTCTCGCATCCTAGTGACTAAGGGTGTTGATTGTGGCCTGCTGTCGGCTACCCTCCCATAGGGAGGAGAGGCCTGGTATATGTATGTATGTGATGTAACTGAACTATTTAAAAAACCTGACACTTCTCATTATATGTATGATGCTCGAGAATATTCTGAATAATAGAGAACCGGCATTGGTAACGAATCACCATCGCCATAGGCAAAAATCCGAAAATCGGCATCAGCCAAAATCTCGAAATTGGCACACTGCTGGCAGACACTTCATCACTTCTGCCTTAACAGAGCTCAGCTACACGGCAGTGCATAACATGCACTAACCACCAGAGATGTTTCCATTGAAACACGACACGCAGAGTTCAGGCATCACAATAGTGATGTAGTCGTTTGCAGCCGCGTTCAAATGAACCTTTTCCCACTTTTCACTTTAAAGGCTGTACTCGGCTGCCGTACCGCCACAGCTGCCCCACACCCAACTCACGTTATAGACGAGCAGCTCGTGTTGCTTATTGTCCAGCGTGGTGCCGTTGTCCTGCATCAGTTCTGCGAAGGCCAGCGCGAACGGGCGACGGGACTTTTCTTTCCCCTCATTCATTGACCTGAGTAGAGATGACACAAGATTAAGTCACCTGCTACACATCACAAACGCCTTGCTGGTCTGTACTTCATTGTATTGCAGTGGTGATCTGTAGCTCGAACGACACATCCTATTACGCATCAAGCGAGTAGTTGCACTCAAAGAAACGAAAAGTGTTTGGTCGTCCGAGCAACGGATGCGTATCATGCCACTATTTTTTGCATTTTGTAAGACTTGTTTTAATCTTTTAGCACGTTCTTTGATTGTGATTGAAAACGGGACACAAAAACACCAAGACGCAAGTAACCAGTAGCCACTGCTTAACTTCTCATTCATTCGTCATTTTCTGCAGAAGCAGGGAAAAGCAGCAGGAAGAAGCATGCCTAAGAAGAATGGCGATTCACGAAAAAATTAGCATTAAGAATGAAATTTACACTCGTCATGAGCGAAAGAAAAAAAGCACTTCGTCGCAACAAAATAGGGAATAAAGTGCCGCCAGTGCGCACACTGCAGCAAGTGAGGACAGCGGCCAGATGAAGTGGACCCACCTGTGGCTGAGGGTGAAGCGGACGTGCGCGCCTCTGTAGCGCTCAATGGGGATAGCAAGCTTGAAGGTCTCCTGCCACTGCGGCTTGCCCTCGTGGTGGTAGGTGACGGAGCGGTACTCCGGCGCGCCGCTCACACCAGCACCGTGGCACAGCGCGTTCTGCACAGGCGCTCATGCTCATTGTACTGGCTCACCGTTCCTATTTGTTTATTAAACCTTCTGCACAGGCGCTCATGTTCATTGCACTGGCCTCACCGTTCCGATTTTTTGTTAGGCTTCAATAAACCGACAGTCAACAACTGATAATTCAACGAGACCTAGATAATCGTCCACCAGAAGGAAAACATACAACAAAATGTAGAAAGAATTGTCTAAAACATCAAGTATGGACGTTTGTGAAAAGGAGCTCATTTTGTTCCACAATATGAAACAACACTCGTACGTATATCAGTCCCACTCAGTTTGACTAAGAAGCCCCATTTTATTACACCGAATTTGACATTCCAGAGATTCTAGCAGTGAAAAGGAACAATGTTCAACAGCGTGGATGCAACATTACCTGGGAATGAACAACATCATTCTTAGAAGCTGAGGAACTGAGAATCCTCTTCCTAATTTGCTAACGTAGAACAGCTGCTCTATAACAAAATGATAGAGCACACCACGATTCGCAAAAACTTATTAAAAATAACAGTTTTGAGGCAGGTCTCTCGAGACTGCTGACCGGTTTGGTAGTTTAACAGCCGATGGTCAGTGTTAAAATTTAGGAAAAATTTCCCAACTCGCACACTATGAGGTCATGACCCAAATACCACCTTTACTCGCCCATTACCTATGTGGCCGGGAATTTAAACTCTGGTCCATTAGGGACTTCGTCAGGACTACTAGCCACATATAAATGCCGCCAGACGATTATCTGCAGTTCACATCCAATAAATATTTTCGAAGTATTTGAAAGTTTATTTTCCACACTTTCACAAACCACTTTTTAATGCAGTATAATAGTGGTATGTATGTATATTAAACCTGTAGGAACTTTAAACTGAATTTTCAATTGAAGAATTTCCAATTCAAGAAGTTCTTTCTGAAAAGTTAAAATTTATTTAAAAGTACAGATAAAAACAGAAACCCGGAGAGTTATTCGCCCTTTACGAAAACAACGCTTTCACACCTGGTTGATTTAACAGAGTTGAGGGCATTAGAGCACGAAGGCTTAACACAGCAACAACCCGCAGGCGAACAGTACGACTATCGCCAAGACACTGGCAACAGCACATGCAATAAGTAACGCACGGCGTACGAGCAGAGAGTAACTATATCAATACTATGGTCATCAGCGCACTAAGTTTACCATTTGCGCGGCACAAACTCTCCACTCTACCCACCAACTCCTGACTGGCATTCGCATCCGTCCTACAACGGACCTTTATGTATTTGCTTCCTTTGAGAACGACCATGACAGAGATTTTTAACACAGAAGAATTCAGAAACTGCACCTATATTGACAGGAATAAAATCTATAGAACACGTTGAAGAAGCCTATAATGAATGTTTCTTCACCAGGGCCAATGATCACTCGTGAAAGAAGCTTCTATTTTCCCGTCACACTCCATAACTTTTCTTTTTGGATGAGGGATAGCCAAGATAGCCATCTCAAATCTAACAAATAACTGAGCAATTGAATTTCAACAAATTCATAACCCAATGTAGACAGAAGCCTGACCTCGATGAGTTTGCGGTCGCCATCATACACCTTGACGGAGACCTCGACATTGCGATCGCTCATCTTGTTGCCTCTGGACACCTCAGCGCCCACCAGCGTGATGTAAAGGTCGTTCCTGGCGAAGCCGGGAACGATCACTTCGGCGAGACACAGGCTAGGCGCCACAACCACGTCTCTGAAGGGCAGGTGGTGTGGGTGTTCCGACCGCAGCTTTTGGACAAAAAGAGGAGCAAAAAAAGACATCAAACGAGACAGTGTCTATGCAATCTTTCTGTTTACGTTGGCTTATTTTGGGCAGCAAGTAGCTTATTTTGAAGAATGAGGCATCTTAATACTGGTCATATTTCAAGGAGTCGTGAAGATGTAACAGAGAGTAAGACTCACCGTGACAATGTCCCCGTTGTGTAAGATGACGGTGAAGACAATTGACTCGTCGCTAGCTTTACTGCTGTCGCTGCTTTGCTCTATCACGCGCCGCACCACAGACTTGAGACTCTCCTTCTCTCCACACCTGTAATACCATCATACAATGTTAGGTCTTTTAAGCTGTTCAATCAAGATAGAACAACACACCTCCGAGCAAGTGACCGAGTCTAGAGGATAGTAGGCATGCAAATGCACTGGTTACCTTCAAGTTTCTTTTGGGTCATATATCAAACACCTCATGTCAAAATTAAGATATATCAATAACCAAAACCATTTCGCTAGTTATGTACGTGTTAAATTGCGAAACATTAAGTTTAGGCACTTCTTCACCCTCAACATCTTTTTCCTTCTGCAAATTACGACACACCTTGTGAGAGAATAAGGCGATTGATAGGAGTTTAACAACAAAGTAGGAATTACACACCTTTTCTTTTCGCCGATCGAGTTTTACATTTACAATCTCAATGAACGGCGTTTTGATGTGAGCGCGCACGTCTGGCATGTCTGAGATGAAGTGAGCAGAGCTAGATCAGAGCAATAAGAGCTTTGGGTATTCATCAAAATATCAAGATTTGTTATTCGATTGATTACAAAAATGTGGGGGACAAAAAATTGTAAGGGTATACTGACACTTAAGAAGAACAGCTGTATTCAATTCACATTTTAAGGTGAAGGAACGTAAGGTAAATTGGAGCCACAGCAGTATCCTTTTACCCGCCCAAAACGAGGACAGAAGTCGGCGAGCCCAACCGCGTTTTTTGAGGAAACCATGGAGTCCCATAACCGAGACGACCAACTCAATGGTAGCACCGCGAAAAATCACACGTGCGGTTCCATATGAAGATTACAACATTAACCCTTTTGGTACGACAATTCAAATGATTTAGGGAAAATTACCAGGGGAAAAATTTGTACTTACTCATAATTGTCAGTGAAATTGTCCTAGCGTGGGTGCTTTTAGCTTAAGCAAGTGCATACTACTTTACTTAAATTCAAAAATTTTTTTAATCTTTAATGCTCTATGCTTGGCGACTGAAATTTTCAACGTTGTCAATAAAGTTACTGAATTTACGGAGAAATTATTCATAAGTTTTTGCCTCAATTTATCAAAAATAAACGATGTTCAGACAAAAATTTCCTCGAGTTAGATAGAAAAATTATTGAATATGTTGCACGGACCCTGTAGCATGAACTTTGAGGTAGCCAATGGTAATGTATGCGTGCAGGCTTCACTTCTGGGATGTCTAAAAACTAGTTTCATGAATGCTTAGAATTTCCCTAATTTCGTTATTTACTCCAAAATCTTCCCTCACAAGTTAAATTCCTTTAAAATTAGGTTAGATTCCTCAAACTGGAAGAACTAGCCATCTTGGCACTGAAGTAGCCGTCAGTACCGAAAGGGTTAAGGTGGTTAACAACAAAATTCAACATCAATTTATTTATCCAACGTAAGTCGTGGGAAAAATTGAAGAGACGTTCTACAAACTTGCACTTAAGCCTATTGATATATAAAATTTAGAGCGAATTTTATTAAACTGAAAGTTAGCGTATAACTATTATTTCTCTATGGTTTATTTTTTGGAAATTAGAATCTAATCATTTCTTCTTTTTTGGTGAGAAGGAATGGTGAAATTAGTGTAAATAACGTTTCATCGATCAACATATTTTCACGATATTACACCTTTAATGCTGAGAAACAATCAGAGCTACACACCAGTTCATGTTGATTTGTACTGCATACAATCTTGGGAGAAATTTAATTGTGAGATCTCAATTTCATCATAGTAAGAATTTGAAGTCTCTCAGAAAACAAAATGTCAAATGAGAGCCTCAAATGACGAAGGCAGCTACTTATAGCCTCACTACTAAAGAAGATTGCAATATCTACTCCCACAATCCAGAAGCGTACGGGTGCAAAAAATATCAACTGGACGTCCACCAGAGCTCACCCCACTAGCCGTCACTGGATGAGACTTGAAGCTTAATCCAAATAGCTTGAGAAGTCATCGGATGTCTCTAGACTTAAAATTATCATCCAGGAGAATGACAGATTTTACACGAGTCAGTAAACTTTGTATACAAGAAAAGAAAACAGCACCAGCACTTACAAAGTTCAGCAAGAAAAGACAATAGTAGTGGGTGAATGAAAATTTGCTGTGAAATACCTAACAATGATCAGGAGTGTTTATGCTAAATGGAAAAAATTCAATTGGGTGCAGTTGGATCGTTTTCAACAAGACTGCAACTAATGAAGAACAAATCTTACGATGCAGCCATTCGGAGAATTCGTAATGATTTGGGAAGCGTTTTCAACAGATGGTAAGGCTAGTCTGGTAAAAATGGATGAAAAGCAAATCGCAGTGAAACAAAAAGTTCTCAGAAAGATGTTCCATTTTCTAGGTTAACTATTTCTGAACGATTTGCTTGAAAAATTTATTAGCGAATGATGTGCTAAAATAATCCTGACCATTCAAGAAACATGGCTGAAACTGAAATAAATCAGAGTTGTTACAAAGTTGTCTTGCTGGCGTGGCCCCAAATATGTCTATTGAGTGTCTATAACATGCAGCTTGCACGAGTCTAAAAAAATGTTTGCTCGTGTCTTTTCGAATCATTTTTAATATTAAATAGACAAGTAATACGAGCTTTAAAAGGCGTGTCCTTCAAATATTCGTTTTGAGTTCCTTGATTTTGTTGTGTTTTTATGATTGAATAATTTCTTAATGCACTGTCTTTCTTCCACTTTCAGTCACATAGGTCTACAGTAAAACTGGGGTGCTATTCCTTGGCAGAGCTTTTTACACATAATAAAACAAAGAGTTGATCTGGTGAATGTAGCTTCATTGTTAAGGTTTACTTTGCTTGTATATATTTTTTGTTGTTCTGGGCTAAGATTTACTCTATGTTAAGCATGATGTTTTCTTTTAGCATATAGGTTCTTTTACTGAGTTTTTCAATTTTGCTAGATTTCAAGATCATCCTGTAATGAAAAATTTTCAGAAGTTGCTCCTTTGAATTTGTTCCTTAATAATATGATTTGAGTTTAATTTTATTCACTTTTATTTCATAGTTCATTTTTCAATTACTTCGTTTCATTTTTAGTCAAGGTTTTCACCTTGTTTAGCATACATTCATTCTCAGCATGATTTGCTTTGTTCTGCTTCTTACTTAAATTAGGAGTTTAATTTTTAGGAAGCCACACAGACTGGAATTATTTATTTTCTTTTTTCCAGCATTTTTATTTTCATGTTATCTTTGTTTTCCGAGCTTCATATAAAAAGGCTCTCCTGATTTGTTTTCATTTTTTTCCAACCCCTGCTGTTTTTGCATCACCAAACATCTGTTCCACAATAAACCGGCATTTTCAAAAACAAGTTTTATAACACCCTCAATGTGTGGCCAAAATACCGCTACATGTAATGATGGACAATGCTAGTGCCCCGTCCTCTTACAGTCGCACACAAAAAACCTAAGCACTTGATAGCAGAGTTAGGTCACCAAGTAAGAGCATGTTTGACCAACACTCAAAGCAGGGTCGTGCCAGTGGCTTCAAAATTCAGCAGAAGTAGTGCACACAGCCCAACGGAACAGCCCAGATACCTCACGCCTTATTCATGCGCCATAAGTCACACAAGACCCGGACAGTCACACAAAACCCAGACAGTCACAAAAACCTTGGACACTAACAGCAAAAAGCGGGCTCTGAGCTCCTCAGGAAACGCATTGTTGAACAGGGCACTTCTAGACGGTGCGAACAGCTCTCTCTGGCGGCTCAACACGTCCTTCACCTCCACTGCAAACGCTCCGTATGGCCTGCAGCAAATACAACATCACTGTTAGCCCTTACCAATTGTCTTTGTCAGGGTCCCTACAGTAATATAAATCAGTAACAGCATATAGTAAGGAGAATATTATAAAGTGTATGTACACTCATACCTCGGTTTTACAGACAAAAAGGGAGAACCCCTGTCCGATAGTCCCGATTGTCCGAAGCATCCGACAGATACATATAAGGTACGGAATACATATCTCACTGGTACAAGAAATCAAGCACAACACAAAAAAAGCAGCAAAAATTAGGAGCAATGCAATGCAAGTGTTGAAACAGTGTTGCCAACAAGGCGACTGCCCGCCACGTATCGGTCAGTTTTGGAACTGACGGACTTTGTCCGTAGTGCGCGCGACTTTCAAATAAAATCGGTAGCCGAAGAATTTGTCCGTAGAATCCAAAATCCGCTAAAACAAGGTCCATAAAACCAAGGTATAGGTGTATCTCGATCAGCACACTTATGGCTGGATAAAATACTTGAACCTGTAAAAATACAGTGGAACAAAAAGCAAGATCTTCAAGATCATCAGCAAACACGTTTTAATGAGCTGAGCTAACACATTTATAAGAGGAAGTTAATTACAGCTTCCATAAAATTGCACTACAAAGAGGAGGCTGGAACGACCTCATATGCACCCAAGAACACAAGACCCTTGAAATCGTCACCTCCTGAGGCTTGAGCTGGGGTCCGTCTGTTGCGCAACATCGCTAGGTGCACTCTGCGTGACGGTGGACTTCCTCCGCTCAGCGGCCGTGGTTTTGCACCTGCCAAGCTGCACCACCACGCCCACGAGCCACACGCTCTTCGTGCACAGGATCCGCGAGCCAAGGTCCTTTGTTGAACAAGGTTATCATTATGAACTAAAAATAAATAAGGCATGGAAACTATGAATTGAACACCCATGTGATAACGAGATCATTTTCACGTAGACATTCTCCTTCACCAAAGACAAGCGATAAGGAAAGGGTTCGGTCAGCATCTGTAACACGAACTTTTCAACACGCCAAGCCACAATTCACAAATGAACACAACACGAAGTCCAAACATGACAGTAAAAGAAGCTTCATTTGCAGCACCACTAGCCCCACTACCCAATCCGGTCCTACAGCTCCAAATATCTCTATATCGCGTCCTGTATTTTACAATTCGCACCACATCAATCTACTTACGCAAACAAACATTTTTTCAATCAGCAAAACAATCAGAGTGGATTACAAGTTCTACTAATTTTAAAACCACCTGAAGAAAACTTCATTAGATACAAAAATCACCATTTCCTAGCAGCGTAAAACAAATGGCAATAACAGGTGACTGGTACGGACAGCAATGGCAAATGCTTCGTTTAGAAGTAAAAAGCGTTCAGTTTTATCCAATCTTCCATCATGAAAATGGAAGCCCAACTCAATACCACAATTATTAGCTCGTTAGGAAATACTGTACCTCCAGCCTAACTCTCCATCTGACTTTCACACTATCAGTGACTTGAACAATTCTTACGTCTAAGGAAAAGAAAACCCTGCATTCTAGAAACTAGTTTCACAGTGAGTTGTCTGGTGATTTTATCGGACTCAAAAAAATTAATTATTTCAAGCACCGTCACCACGAACAAATTGAACAGTACATACCTGAGGTAAACTCTTGTAAACAAAATTAGAAAATTGTGACAAATGAAAATTGAACTATTAACTTTTCTAAATGAACCCAACAAGAATGATTGAAAAAACGAACATGACTCGTGTAACGACCTTAGAGAGGCCATCTCCTGAAGCCTCAGTCTGTCCTATATCGCAATCATTCGCAACAGATGTGAAAATGTGGGTGCTATTATTACAGCCTGGTAGTGCATAAGAGAAAGGCCTTCACTTTGCCGTTTGAAAACACCCAAACGTGGCAATTTCTTTCGAAGTATATTGCAATGCTCACCGTGTACATAACTTGGAGCTTCTCATAGAGGTCATTGTCCTTAGAGTAGCCCTCAGGCGTCCATTGGAAGACATATGGCTCTGTGAGCGTCACCAGTCTGTCATCGTCCTCGCGTTGCTGGAGCGTCACCGACACCTCGCACGCAGTCGGCACCTATGTGAGGTTCAAATGCAGAATAAGCTACCTACTATTCATTTCATAGCGCTAATTTAACGTGAAAAACGTTTGGAAGATAGGAAGTGGCAGCAGTATAGACAGGAAGTGGCAGCAGTTTTGCAAAGCTGATTACGGATATGGGTGGTGCACAAACCAGTGCACAAAACGACTGTATATAACAGCAAAAGATGATATAACAGGAACACCAAGGCTTCAAAAGTCAGCCCGACTTCCGTCGCTCGACTGTTATGCAGATCGCCCTGTAATTTCTCAACAAAAAAAATACACCCAATAAAACCTGGGTATGTTTCGTTTTCCTAAATGTGGTGTACGCTCCCGGCAGTTGCCGAAAGTGCTCTGTAGGTGGGCGTAGGCAAGGCAGAGGTGGTTTTGAGGGGATTTGGAAAAGACTACGAGCGGCAGGGCCTCGAGTTACAGATTTGCACGTGCAATTCGGCTGCTGGAGAGGCTTGCACGCACACGAGCAGCTGGGCTGCTAGTGTTTTTGAGGCACGTGAGAGTGCGTGCAGCTGGGCTGCACGCATACTGTGTGTGTGCGTAGATGAGCCGCGCTTCGCGCACGATATAATTTTGTTTTTCCATCACACTAGAATTACCGGTTTTCTTTCAACTGTGCTCCGTGGACTATTGGCATGGAAGCTAGGACTAAAACAAGCTGTATCTTATGGCCCACAACAAAGCTCAGTTACACCATCACACACGTTGAGATATAATAGATGGTCCACTTCTAGCTGCTGAGAGGTTGGTTATATCAGAAAGTTAGTATTGCAACATTTTACGTCCATAACCTGAGAGGGAAAATTCATAAAACATGGATGTGAAGCAAGGGACGTCACAGACAAAACGTAGAGGACAAGAAAGAGGAAGTGAAGGAGTAAGAGGAAATACAGGAGCAAAAAAAGTAGGGAGCAATGGAGAAGGGAATGCGACACACACCTTCAGGATGATGTTGGTGAAGTGGACGTGAGCGGTCCAGGAGAGGTGGGGCTTGCGTCGAGGGCCAGACTCACTGCCGCTCCCGCCGCCCTGCAAATGCAGCAGCAAATAGCTAGAAATAACACACAATTGCATCACACAAGGTCAACACCACATGATTACTCCCAATCAGGACATCCAGTCAATGAAAGGAAGTAACCAACAATGCCTCCTACGTCTACATGCTTGATCCATGACTTGGCATATAAGCAATGACGTATCACTACAGGTCATAAGAATGACGCTGCGCCAGCTAGATTAGATTAAAAGTTAGCATAAGCTTTTCTAACTACAACAACGGTGCTCCAAAGCAGTTATGATGAAAACACCATTTAGTATAGATTAAAGGAAACGCCGCGGATTCTATGCACAAGGGGTGTTCCCACACAAGATCCTCTGTGTGGGTGAATTGAGAAGAAAATTAATTGAACATGGTAAGAGTTGAAAAAGAAAGTAATAGGTGCTGAAGTACAGGACAGCAGTGAACCGAAAAAACCTGGTCCTACATTAAATATAAACTTCATCCAAGGCAACCAAAAGGAGCCCTATCTAACTCGGCTGCTCGGAACCTTACATTTTCCCCTGAGAGCACGAATTTCCATAAATCCACAAGATGCATCCCACTGAGTAAACAAATGCACCAGTTTTACAAAAATTAGTGGGAAATAAATGAGTATCTCTGTATAATTTCATCCAAAACTTTGTTGATAATGTGTGTGAGTGATTAAAAATTACATTTGCGGTGTGAAAAGATTTGTAGTACATATCATTGGGCCAGTTAATTTTGTACTTTCTAATATGCAGGACACAAGTATTCAAGGAAAGAATCGCAGTTGGAGCAGAAGAGCGCCTTGAAGAACCGGGCTGTTGCCCAACCAGACTTTAGTGATAGAGTTTTATTTTCAGCATTTTCCCCAACTGGGCAAACATTTCATCGTAACTTACGATTTTGGATGACCTCGTGTCACATAACCCTGGAAAATAAGGTGGCGTGAAAAAGCCCTACCTTGTGTGGGTCATTTGCCCCAGGGAAAAAATGTGGACCCTAGCTTACTGATGTTGCACAAAAATGCGTTGGTGCAGTATTTCTCAAGTTGGAATATTATGATATAATGGCGTTAGACTTCACGCACGGCTGAAACAAGATCGAATACAAGTTTTCTACAGTATTCGAAATAATTATTTTTAGGATAAGGAACTTTTCATACACTCATTTGAAAGAAAAAGTACCACTGCGTATCTATAAGCCTGGATAGCCTAGTTACATCAGAAATCAACAACAGATTAGAGTTCAAAGTTATCCCTGTTGATTCATTAGAAACAGCGCGAAAGCACCAACCACGACTGCAACGACATAATTTCTATGAACAGGCCGAGAGATATGGGATCTAACATTGCTGGTAAAAAGAAGATGCTTTCCATGCATATTACTTTCAGACTGTTTCAACTCGTACAAATAAAGCATCAATAGACAGAATTAAGAGGTTTCTCATTTGTGACCAATGTACACATTCCCTGTTATAAGATGACTGGAATTAGCAAGACCACCGTGAACAACACTTAATATAAGATAGCTTACGTAATTTAAAATAAGAAGGTAATCAAAAACGAAAACAGAACAGTTCGGCCTAAACCAATTTCGTATAATTGAGAAGTCAGTGGAAAAAAATTGGAAAATTTTAGCTCCCTCACCTGTAACCCACTTGGAGTGCGTCTCTCCTGCACTCGATAGCTACAGAAGCATATTGAAATGTGACGCTCATGTGCTTACAAAAATGAGGCAAATTTCCTCTCCAAATTCACTTTCCTGTAGATGGGCCCCGCGCTTCGCGCACCAATAAGGCGTATGACCAATAAGGCCAGGGGTATGACCAATAAGGTCAGGGGTATGACCAATAAGGTCAGGAGTATGACCAATAACGCCAGAGGTATGACCAATTAGGTCAGGGGTATCACCAATAAGGCCACGGGTGTGACCAATTAGGCAGTTTCTGCAGGCACACCAAATTTGAGGAGGAGCCACAAACATGAGCTAAGCGGTGTACTACAGTTTATGTCCATAACTAGAATGAAGGTGTAAGGAATTTGTTTCTCCGGCAGAACGCAGCCGGTGCGTATATTTAGCTCAACAGATGAACCAATTTCCTTCAAAACATTTTAGTACTGCAAAATTCATTTTGTCCCAAATCCGATAGTAGGTGTCATTTCAATTCAGAGGAGAATAATGTCAAATAAAGCAAAGATAGAAAGTGACAAGCCGTTAAAAAAATGTCAAGTTCATTGCCTAAAAAGTTGGCAGCTTAAATTTTAAAGTTACTTTAATTGAATTCAAGTTTATGGTCAGGTACGCTAGGTGGACTACGAACAGACCTGAGAAAAAGGCAGAGAACGAAGTTAGGGTTTCTATTCAACAGTTTATGGTCGTCCACTTTACGTCTTGCTCAGTCCCGTACGCCTGAAACAACTCAAGTTCTTTTTCCTAAAGTATGTGTCACATAACTGCTTAAAACTCTGAGATGAGCCAGATTTCATGGTTCCGACATTTAACACGGATTCATTCCTGCTGTTTCAAAAAGATCATGAAAATAAAAACTCTCAAATATACACGTAAATGGTCACAACCAATAATAATTTAGCAGACCAACTCAGGAGGGTTTCAATTGACACTAAATATCCAACGAACAGCGTACATGAATGAACTCACATCAACAAAATTTTGGCACCACCTGGTGTAAAATAGCAGTGATCGAACACAAGCACCAGCACGAAATTGATGTGCACCAACATTTAAACAAAATCATTCCTCAGAAATGGGGTACCTGCGAGAGCGCGATTTGGTCGTCAGTGAGAGCATGGCGCCTATAGAGGCGCGTGGTGGAGGTCTTGCTGCAGTCGAGGATACGTCCGTCCTCGTCCCGCACCACTAGGTCCAGCCCCAGCAACCTGGGAACACGGACAATGTGAGACATGAGACATTTGCAGGGGTATGACCAAGCACCACCAGCTCCTGCCCCAGCACACCAGGCACCACCAGGTCTTGCCCCTGCACACCAGGCACCACCAGGTTCTGCTCCTGCACACCAGGCACCACCAGGTTCTACCCTTGCACACCAGGCACTACCAGGTCTTGCCCTTGCACACAAAGCACCACCAGGTTCTGCCCCTGCACACCAGGCACCACCAGGCCCTGCCTCAACACATAAAGCACCACCAAGTCTTTCTGAAATTGTAACCAGTGCTCCTGATACTGAGTGCTCCTGATACACAGGTCTACAAAATAAAAAATTCGACCCCTGACACTATTCTTGCTGATTCTTATATAAGTTGACTTTCTGAATCCGAATATAACCCCTGTTTTTCCCTCTCACCTGATGCTTTCGAGTAGAGGAACAACCACGAGTAGAATAACCACTTTTATGGCAGCGCAAATTTTCCCATTATAATCGTAACTGATTTTATCAAGAATTTGGCTGATGCTTTCGGAAATCTTCATATTTACAGAGTATGCAACCGGGACTGATGGTAGCTCGTTCCCATTGGTAAATAAGACAGCTTTTGGGCTTGTCTTTGATGAGGCTATTAACAGCCTTCATTTATCTAGATCACATGACATCTGTAGTTCTACCATCAAGGAATTTGAATTCGGGAAGAACACCCAGTCTTCATCATTCGAAAAAAGTAATTTCAGGGTTGACTGCCTGGTCCTGTAAGAAGAACTTTCACGCCCTTCTCTAAAAAATTCCACAGCTGAAGTTGAGGTCCAAGAAGTTGAGATTTCCTCGTAACTCAAAATCCCTGATGCTGAGATCATTCAAATCTGGCTAAGTAACGAGATGAGGTTGCCGTTGAGTTGCATCAGCTGAACACTCTTCATCATCAGAGAATCTACCACTTGATGGTCCAGGTTGTGGCTCAAAGTCTTTCAAATTCGTTTTTGGCGGAAGAGGATAGATTTTGGGGGCACTCGGATTGGCAAAGATTCCTTGTGAGGAACTGGTCTTCGAGCTGAAGGGATATCAGGATACTGAATTGTTTGCTTACTTTTGCTAGAGAAGTCATCCAAAAGAAACCATGTGAGATAACAGTGACGTTCACGCCAAACCATGGGAACAGCAAATGGTATTGATTTACGAGTATCTTCGAGCCATTTATTAAAGCTGCAATAACAAGTCGTGCAGCAAGCTTTTGTGGCCCAATCTTTGTCCTGATCGCCAACTTGACTATCAAAATAAAATTTATAAGTAGTTTTTAGAAGCGAAGAAAAGATTTTCGTTGAGTTTTTCAAGTCAATTCCCCGCAACCATTTCATAAGCTATTTGGATGATTTTTACACTCGTGTCAAAATTAAGGAGGGCAACTCAAGATCTCAATTTTGTTCATCCAATTCGTTTGAAATTTGGCTATTATATGTAACTTTTGAAAAGAAACAAAATCTCCCCTATTCATTTTTTTCGATTTAGGCCTTGATTTTTTGAAAAATTTGACATGTTTGTTTTTTTTTAGTTCATTTATATTGATTTTTCATATGAATAGAACTCATTGAGTTTTTATGTTAGAACAAAACCAAAGACAGTTTTAGAATCCTTGAAGTATTGTAAGCAAAGTTACTGTTTCAAATTTTCCAATTCCCTTTTTGTTTTTGTTTTATAAGGGGTCAAAATGCGGTCGAAAATTCAGGATTTTTGGTCCCCTTACCCCCCTTCTGGGGGTGGGGATATAGTGTCCGTAGCGCCATAAAATTTTAGAACCGAATAGTCCACCACCTAAGGGTCTTTTTCCAACAACAAAACAAAAAAAGCTCACCGGACCGTCAGGGGCCTGGCAAGGGTCTGGTTGCTCCCCTTAAGCAGTAAATCAATGCTCGATATAAAGTCATAACTCACTTTCACATACTGTAATTCACTTGGAAAAAGCCAGAGTAAAAAATTTAAGTTTTACACTATTTAAACAACTTGGAAACACAGAATCCACACCTAGAACAATTTGAATCAGTCCGTAGATGGATCTGAACTAGTTAGTTAGGTTCCTTTTTTTCATCTGTTTCGTCGGTGAACAACTACACTCCCGTAGTATTGCGCTGCTTTTCTGCCCCACATTTGGTAAGCTCCCATTCGATTCAATTAGTTTGCTTAACCGTATATGAACTTTTAAGGCCATAGTCTTTTCGCGTGTGTTACTGGCTTCAATTTCTGAATTGTTGATTGCAGGTCTCACAAGCACGAAAACCTTCAGACAGATAGTACAGCTCAGTTTACTTAATAAGTCAATGTACATGGCCAGCTTGTTAATTTATTTCCTTAACCGATTTGTGGTCATGGAATTTGATTTTCCTATCTTTTTTCTGGTGAATTTCACAATTTTTGGGGGATATTTATTTGAAATTATTGATAGAGTAAATTAAAGTAAAAATATCCATCAAAGAAACTGGTTTCAAGTCTCCCACGCCAAATTTGGCATTACAAACTAGGGGCTAGATTTTGCGCTGGCATAAATGGCGCCCTTGCCAGAGGCACAAGAACTTTTTCCATTGCGTGATTTGTAACCGCGAGGATAAAGTTAAATTTCACAGAGCTGTGCTAGCTTGGCTGTAGCTGTGTTATAGTATACGGAATGTGAAGACTACGGTCCTCAAAGAGCCTTTTTCATTCCGGCACTTCGCCTGAAAGAGTGTGCACTAAAGCACTGTTCAAATTGGCAGCCATTTGTTTTTGGTCTAAAATTGCCGAACAATTTTATAAATTGAAGCAGCAAGCAAAAGTCTTGGATTACCCGGCAGTGATCATGCCGAGTTTGGGCTGAGGAAGTAGCAAATCTCTCGAGAAGACAGAGCTCATAAATGTGATCTTGATAAAGAATTGACGCTGAAGCCGATAAAGCGCTTATGAAACACAAGTTCCAGCTTCAACGACTTGAAATGGAACAAAATTCTAGCCCCTTCAGACCTCTCCTTACGTGAACGGCCTGAAAAACCGAGGTTGCCCGTTTATAAGGATGACGACGACAATCCTTTTTATACTCTTTGAGCGTATAGCCTCTCTTCTGAATGTGGAGCAATCCTCTTCTGCTGTGAGGTTAGGCCATTTCTCAACTGGCCATACTGTTGACTTGAA